>JAOANR010000003.1:50445295-50581931 GCA_030278955.1 Hygrophila difformis
GATTTTTGGCATTTACGGTGGCAGGGCGCAAGGACACCACGTCTACTGTTACCAAAACTGAGTACTTTTTCTATGGTGTATGAAAAATTCTGTAAAAGTTAATTTGGGCTTTTGGTTGGCTGATGAGTTTAGTGCTTCCTTGAACCAAAATCGGTCTCTTGTCTGTGCATCTTTTATCACTGCTATTGCCCTGAGTTTAGGTGTTATTGATTCCGTAGATCCTGACTATCTGTCTTCTTTGCATTTGACTATGGATGCTGAGATGCACCCCCTGGACACACAAGCTCTACTCCGGATGAACATGATCAAGCCGGTGGGGGCAAGTTACGAGTTCTGCTATCCTGACCCCGTACCTGCTGCACCAGCACCTGTTGACCCGGACCCTGCTGCACCAGCACAGTCACCAGCCCATGCTGCCATTCCCGAGTCCCCACCTGCCTCGCCCCCCAGCTCGTCCGAGGGTGCTCCTCGCGGCCCTACCTCTGTCCTAGACGCACACATGTTAGACCGGAGGGTTGACTTGCTTCTTCAGCAGCAGGCCGAGTTAGCCCGGCAGCAGGCCGAGTTGTCCAGGCAGTTGACTGCCTTCTTCGAGCATGTCAGTTTCACCCCTCCTCCTCCTCCCGGCCAGTGATTCAGGGATGTCTTCCTATCCTTTCTTTTTCTTTTTGTTCTACTATTTTCCTTCCTCTCTTCGTTTTTTTTTCCTGTTTCCATTTTCTATCCATCTCTTTACTTGGCATTGAGGACACTGCCTAGTTTAGGTGTGGGGGGGGGGGGGGGAATCCATATTATGTCTTGCACTTATCTCTGTTAATGCCCTTGCCTGCCTTCTTGTCAAAATTTTGATGATTGCTTGTTGTTTGAAGTTTCGATCTAGTCCAGGATTTGATTGTCAATGAGTATGCCTGACTTGCTATTATGTCCCTATGGTGAGATTTGAGCCTTGTTGAGCATTATTTTCTTCATCATTACATGCTCATTTTTTTATTGATGTGGGAACATGAGAATCGTATCATTCCTGACTTTGCACAAAAATGCATGTGAGCTCTTCATATTGTAGTATTCTGGCAAAATGATTTGGGCACTAGGATTTTACCCCATTGGCCTTACACACTTGCCTACCCTGATTTTTTCCACTAGTGAACCCCTCTGAGCCTAATAATCCATTTTCTTTGTTAAACACTAACCCCATAGCCGTTAGCCTTTTATTTCTCTTGGACCTTATCTGCTTGAACCCGAATTGAGGACTAACTCTTGAGCTTGTTTATCATTAGTGCCATATTGATGAAATGTTGCTGTTAGAACCATTGTTGATGAAGCAATTTATTTGTTCGAGAGTGATATATGCTGCCCCTCCTCTCTAAAAAAAAATGAGAAGAGAGAGGGGTAGAGGATTCTTGATTATTGTGGTCTCCTGTTATGATCTTTGATGGATATTTGAGGAGTTTATGGATTAGCACTTGATCCTTTTATGAACAAGTCTCTTGAGTTGATTCTTGATTCCTTAGCCTTTGTATCTTTTTTTTTCCTACCCCAACCATGGCCCCGTTATAACCTTGAATAAAGACCCTTTGATTGCTAGTTGCTACTTTATGATTGTGGTTTGATTTGATTGATGTGCAAATTTATGGAATTGGTGTTTTTCTTTCATGTGCTTTGAGCGTAAACACTTAGCCTATACACTTGAGAGTGAGTGAGCACTTTTATATATTCCCCATCCAGTGAGAGCATTGTTGGGCATACTTGTGAAATTGAGTTATTGGCATGATTGAGATGGATCCTGACTTGTGGTGTCTTTGTTTTGACTTGATGGCATGCTTGAGGGCAAGCATGGAGTAGGTGTGGGGGGATTGATATTCATCATTTTGTGCGCATGTTTTACATGATTCCATGTGGCTTATTGATGAGTATTGATCCATAGTGGTGTCTTATTGGAGTATTTTGCATTTCAGGAGCAAAGTGAGCTTGACTTGAAGAAAACATCAAAATGGTGGCATTTTGGAGAAGTAACAGGTCGTGTGCCCGCACACAAGAGGAGTGGTCTGAGCTGCTGTACAAAGGTTGATGCCGATGTGTTTCCAGCTCGAGTGCTTACTTGTCCGGGTGATTTAGCTGATGATGTGGACGAATTTCAAGACTTAATTCTAGATACCTTGGGATCCTAGAAGGCCCCTTGTGGCTAGATACTTGTTTCCAAAAGAGAGATCAAGATTTGACAAAGAGGGAAAGAGATTTGGCAAATAAGGAAACTTGGAGTATTGTTTGATTTCTTCCCTTTCCTTGGTGCTGGAGGCTGCTGGACGAATTTGGGGGATTTCACAAGGTTAAAACCATCGTGTTGCTGCTGTTGGGAGCAAACTTTGATTACTGGAGAGCTCGACCGTGGCCTGGAGACTTGGAGATCCTTGAAGTTCTATTTTCCTTTGCATATTGAGTTTGTCATGTTTTCTATTTTCTGCTTTGTTCTTGTTTTCATGTCTAGTGAGTAATTTACTTTATCTAGCTTAGGATTGAACCCCGTGTTGGGATTGGATTGCCGTTGTGAGGCTTGCTATGTGTTGAATGTTTGATTTCCTTCTGCTATTAAGTATTTTCATGATTTCTATTTTCACGACATGAGTTCTTATGTTGATTGATTATGATGCGCACATAGTTGATTGGCTTAGGAATTTTACCGTTATAATTAGATTGGTGTCCGTGTAATTGCAGTTTAATCTAATTTAGTAATAACTAGAGAATTAAAGCTCTAGGGAATCATGGAATCTATTGAGAGAATCAACCGCGTAGGTAGGTTCATCCCTTTGAATTAGGCTTTTCTAGAATTTAATGCAATCGGATAAGTACTTCTATGGTCGTACCTAGGATCTTAATTCGGTTAGGGAAGTGAATAATGGCCGTGCCTTGTTCACCGATTAAGTAAGGAAAAGTTGGTCACGGAGCGGTTGCCGAGTGTCTATAACTAATTTATTTAATAGGCTAAGGGAATAATTGTCAATGATCAACAATAAATCCAATTCCAATCCGGCGAGTTCAAGTCCTAAGCTAGGTATTTTTCGTCATTAGATTTCATATACTTTCCAGTGTATGTCCTGCCTTCGCCTGCTTTATTTAATTTTGTTCTTCTATTTTATTTTATTTTCTTAGTATTAGTTAAATTCAAAAACCCCCCAATTTTATTATTGTAGTTAATCATAGTTAATATTTCGTTTGAATCCTTGTGGAGACGACTCTACTCATCACTATCTATTTATTTTCATAAGAGTAGAATTATTTATTTTTGTAGCTAGACGACAGCTATCATCAATAAGTGTCAAGTCCTGAGCAAACTGATCTGCTGTACTGCTATATAGAGGATAAGCAAGGGACAAGTCAGAGATGAGCTCCGAGAAATCCGAGAAGTCGGCGTCCTCAATGAAGGCAGGGACCAGGCTGACATCGCCAAGAAGTTCATATAGTCCAGAGACCATCTCAGCTGAAAGTGGACCGGTCTGAGTGGAAAGAAGACGGTCAAACACCTCACGTGATGAAGCTATGGCAACACGAGTGCCCGAGTCTGGAAGAAATGCCACGGGGCCTGCAGGAGGGTCCACAGGTGCCTGGAGGCAAACTATGTTAGGATAATACAAAAAAGTTTTACTAGAACAAAAGATGAAATGAAATATACCTCAGGAGGTGGCGCAACCAAGTCAGCTGAAAGAGCTGAAGTATCAGTCACGGAGCGATTTGTTTGAGTAGGCGGTACAATCAAATCGGCTGAAGTAGCAGCCGCAGAGTGATCTGCCTGATCCATGGGCATCTAGAGGAAGAAACCCTTAGAACATATCTTAAAAGATAAGAACAAAAGAAAACGAGAATACAACTAAAGGAATACCTGAGAAGTCGCCAAAGGGTCAGCAGTGCTAACTATGGAGGCGCGATCCACAGCCTGAATAAGAAGAGGACAGTCTATCTGGTCTCCAGAAGTCTAAAGGAAAGCTAGCTTTAGAATCATTTGGCAGAATAAAGGGAGACATAAGAAGACGGGGATGAAAATGTACCTGAGCAGTCAACACGGTAGTGGCGGAAATAAGTGCAGAGGCATAGTCGCCAGCCTGAGAAGAAGGTGGATTCACCTGAAAGGTAACAAGGTGATGTCATTACCATGCTAAGATAAATGCAAGCAAAGGAACCCAAAATGATGAAACACACCTGGACAGCAGGGACATATGAAGAATCATCCGTGCCAGTCGCCATGGCATCAGTCGGGTACTTGGGATCATCACCATGGAGGATGATATAGTTAGCACGAGTTAACAACTCATCCGCCGCTGGTATAGAAACATCGCAAAGTCGACTCACAGACGAGGAATAGCGAGAATCCATGTCCACATGAACATCAGCAACAGTATCATGTGTCTGATCATGATCAGTGACGCCCTCGCGATCATCCTCCCAATAGGAATCAATAGGTCCCTCCGCCATGTGGTCGTCGGCACCCCCGTCATCCGCAGGGTCCTCTGCCGTGGGGTCATCGCCGTCGCCATCAGCTGTAGGATCCTCAGCCTCATCGGAATCCTCCTCATCTGAGCCCGACTCCTCTCCACTAGAACCGGAAGCCCCATCCTCATCAGAGTGAGCATTGTAATCCTCATCGGTAGACTCCTTAGAGCGCGCAGACTCCTCCTCATGATGATCATCATCTGGGGCATCATCCCCATCTTCCTCGCTATCTCGGTGGTATAAAGGGAAAGAAGTATTAAAAGACCAGGAAGCAATTTACAAAAAGACATATTGACGAAGGAAACATACCTCTTCGGCGCTTGCGAGATGAAGAAGCTGCAACAGATTTAGACTTCGGGGTACGGCGAGAAACTGGAGTAGATGCCAATCGAACAACATCACTACGAACACTAGGTTGCTTTGAAGGAGCCGAGCTACACTGCGGGTCCCCAAAGCGGGCTGTAATCTGGGCATAAGATGGCAAGACAGAGGTGATGTATGGCGTCCACCATGCCATGAAACCAGCAACAATTGTCCCTGTCGGAGTAAAGGGAAGATAACTAGAGAACGTCAGGCAGGACGAGGTAACAACCACCGCCCGAATACCAGCGTCTGTCAGCTTCTCACCCCTAGTAAAGGGAATCGGCCACTGCACTCTGCGAGGAAGTCCGAGATGACAACCAAACTAACAAGCGAGCAGGTGAGGACAATATGGCTCGGCTACGATCGGATTATACTGGTCTTTCCTCTTCACCCCACTCATAAGCATATGGGGCTTCATACTAATGTTCCAAGTGGACTCTCCATGAAGACCACGTGGCTGATCAGGCTTGCACACAAGTGTGGACATCAATCTTCCTATAGGGGCGTACGCATATAAGTCATGATAAGATGGCCGGTAATGAAGAAAAAAGCGAATAATCTCTAGATTGTCCCGCTTCAGAAGACCATCCTTGCTAATATTCACAGAAGCAGCAGCGAGTAAGAGGCCTAACGGGTCACCATCAGCAACATCCTTCGGACCCGGACGAGGCACACCAGTAAATAGCTGAGAGAAATATAGCTGAACCCAAAGCTGCAGAAACCATAATGGCCCAGAAGCCGTGTTAGAGGGATCTCGCCCACTAGCCAACATATCAGAAATCTTGGCCATACCACTGAAAAGGGTGCCAAGAAAATAGGAACCAATAGCCCGGGAACGATCACTCATAAGAGCCAATACGAGAGGAAGAGCGGTGCGCAGGACATGTCGCGAGCTCGAGCAGATAATAAATCGGCTAAACCATAACAGTAGAAATGCCACGTGCTCATCTAATGTAGAAGGCGAACTCCCAGACGTCATATTGTGATCAATAAAGGTTGCATATTGTTTAGTTACTTTGCCCGAAGGACAAATCGCATCACCAAGAGCACGATCATCAGAAGCCAACTGCGTCAACTCTGAACCATCTACCCGGAGTCCCGTGATCATCACAACGTCAAGAAGAGTGGGACCCACAAAACCACAAGGAAACTGGAAGGCATTAACACTAGAGTTCCAGAAACCCATGATGTAATAAATGAGACGGTGATCCATCACTATAGGCTGGGTAGATAAAGAGATGGCATCATCAATGCCCCAGCTACACCAATCAGATGTATGTCCTGCCATCCGACAAACCCACAAAACGTATCTCTCCAAAATACTCTGATCATCACTCTCTTCGGTTCGGGGAACCTTGGTCTTCTTAGATCTAGGGGCAGTGGTGCCAGACTGATGAGACCGGATAGACTTAGTCTGCGAAACAAAGGCCCTAGTGAATGCAGCCTGAGTAATCGGGCATGTGCATGATAGAAACTCCCGGGTCTCATCTGCATGAGCACTCGTGCGATGAAAAGGATGTAAAAAAGGCTCCGACTCCGGGCGGTCGAAATCATAGGCCTCATCATCAGAGTCAGGAATGAGCAACCCTTCACCAATCTGCATTATTACGAAGCACATATGAAGCATGAAGCACACATGAAGCATGAGCAAAGGAGGACGAATAAGTATATATGTCACAAGTTAAGCTGGAAAACCTGAGTGGCGGCCTGGGCGGACTGAACAGACGAGGATGGCGGCTGAGACCTGGCGGTATCTACATGAGTGGCGGCCTGAGCAGTTCTGGCCACGATGTCCTATTGTAAAATTGTTCATGTTAGTAAGAGGAACTCACAAGTAAAAAAGTGAACAGACAAGCAGTCACGAACAAACCTGGAAAGCCGTGGCACCAGACGACAAGGCAACAAAGCCTGGCAATGGAATGGCGGCATGTCCTGGTGAATGTGGCGGCTGGCGGCCTGCGGTGGCATCTCAAACAGATGTCGGTCTAGAGCTGGAGCTGGCGGCCGGAGAAGAGGCTGGCGGCCTGAGCAGATGGAGCTGACGGCCTGGAACTGGCGGCCTGGGCAGAAGTTGGCGGCCTGGAATTG
This sequence comes from Hygrophila difformis, assembly GCA_030278955.1. Lineage (NCBI taxonomy): Eukaryota > Viridiplantae > Streptophyta > Magnoliopsida > Lamiales > Acanthaceae > Hygrophila > Hygrophila difformis. The sequence continues at coordinate 50,452,229 of JAOANR010000003.1, forward strand.
GCGGCCTAGAACTGGCGGCCTGGGCAGAAGTTGGCGGCCTGGGGCTGGCGGCCGGAGCAGTTAGCCGCCTTAGAACAATTGGCCTAGGGCTGGCGGCTGGAGTGGTCGTGTCGGCTAAATTCAATGTTAAAAATGCAATACGTGTTTGAGAGATATGTAATCATACAGAAGAAATAATAGTCAAGCAATGATCAAGGTGTGTTTAAGGAGACACAGATCAAAATACTTATCTAAGTGCACAAAATCCATACAGACAAAAAGAGACAAGTTGCCTGGCATGTAGTTCAGAATCCTCGATACAATTCCGAGTGTTGGATACAATTCAAGACTACAAGCAAACCTAGCATGAAATTCAAGATTCTCTTAACATCCACCCATCATACAAAATCCCAACTATTCAGTTGCATACAATTCAAAGTATCAAGATTAGATAGAAGCATCTACACCTAATAATGCATAAATTCATCTAACACATGCGACTCAGGTAATCCACATAAACGCCAATCGGTAGTCTCAAAATTAAAGAATAACAGGACAAAAGGGACAATGAGCTAACCTGATCCATGAGGCGAGCGGACAGGGATGGCGGCGGGCTCCGAACTGGCGGCGGTTTCCGGCTGGCGGCGGTGACCCCTGCCTGGCGGCGAGATCCGGCTGGCAGCGGCGACCTTGACTGGCGGCGTCCTCGAGCTGCGTGGAGGCTGGCAGCCGTGCTCGATTGGCGGCGCTCCAAGGATGGTCGGCGGCGAGTCAGGGCTGGCGGCCTCAAAGATGGCTGACGGCGATGCAGAAGGTGGCGGCGCTCGATGCAGGAGTTGGCGGCCGGCGCTCGGGCTTGGCAGCTTGGCGGCGGAGGATGTGTTGGCGACGCTCGGGCTCGAAGTTGGCGGAGGTCGGATGCTGGCGCGGCAGCCTGGGTTGGCGGCTGGCAAGGCTGGCGGCGGGCGATCGCTGGCGGCGAGACGATGATGGCGGCGTTCGAGCTAGTAGTTGGCGGCACTTGGGAGACTTGGCGGCGCTCGAACAAGTTGGTGGCCCTCAAGGATGGCTGGCGGCGAGGACGCTGGCAGCGGCAGGACCGACGCTGGCGGCTGGCAAGAGGTTGGCAGCGCTCGGGCTCGAGCTGGCGGCGACTAGGCTGGCGGCCGCGGATGCTGGCGGCGCTCCATGTGGAGGCTGGCGGCCTCGACGATCGATGGCGACGTCCGGCTGCTAGCGGCGATCACAGGACAAGGGCGGCGATGACGCCTCCCGGCGATCTCCTTCTGCTGTTTCTTCGAACGACGACGGAGGCTAAGGGAAGCACAAGGCAGCAGAGGTGGAAAGAAAGGAAGAAGGAAATTTGAAGAAATGCCTAAAATTTTTGACCTAAGGGGAAGAAGTGGCCTTTTATAGAAGCCAACTAGGGTTTTTGGAATGAGCCTAATGAGCCAGGCTTAAGATTCAAACGCGCATATTTGTTTTAAAATGCTAATCAAACAAATTGCGCGAGGGGGGCATCTGTTAATCCCAATATTTTAGGCCCAATAAAGTAATTTATTAGGCCTAGTAAATTTAGCCCAATCCATTTTCGAGAGGCCCGATCCAATTTATTAAGCCCAGTAAAATTAGCCCAATCCATTTTTCAAGGCTCGGTCCAATCCAAAATTTATCCGGATGATGACCAAGTGGGGAGAAGCTGCACCATAATTCGGGGCGACAGGGAAGTGACCATAGACCACCAACCCTCTCCCAGCCGCCAATCCTCGAGCCGCCATGCCTCAACAGAGGCGCCCGTAGGTGTCACCATAAGTCAAGAGAAGATCGCGTCTCGGCGGCGACATTAATGCAGGACGGCGCCGTCACCTAATCCAAGGAGAAAATCGTGCGCGCCATCAAGGGAAGAGAATCACTGCAATGAAGGGTGTCGTCTCACTCTCTATAAAAGGATGAAGAGACACACTCCAGGGATCATCACAAATCCCCCAAGAGGAATCGCATTATTATTAATTCCTGCACCATTTTCCTTTCTGCATAATTTCTTTCCTGTTCTTCAATTCTGCAATTTTCATTTCCTTTACAGTTTTATTAAGTTTTCTGTAATTCTTCCAAAATCCTTGTAATCATCTTCATCATTATCAAATCATCAAAATTCTTAGTTAACAAATATGAAGAAAAAAAAAATGGTCGATTTAAATGAGAACGAACCGATTAAACCAAAAAACAAAACCGACGATTTTTCAAACCAACATGTTCCACCGATTCCGGTTCCGTTTCTGCCATTTAGTGTCCAAATTTTCTCAAAACGTGCTTTGAGGACTCGATATGAGATCATTCTTCCAACCACCTTCAAGACTGTATTGCATGTGTTCCATTGCGTGATGAGGCTTGCTTTGTATGAGTCAAAGAGAATCAATTTCGGAACTCCATTATTGATGGTCCTAGCTAATGATATCGTTTTGGTCACCTGGCCTCAAAATCATTAGGTGCCTGCCTCATCAAACTAAACATGGTAAAAACCGGTTCCCTGCCGAGCCATATCCCTATATGAAAGTTAATTGGGGCCTGGCTTGGCCTGGGGAGATCGATCCTCGTCACCTAGGTTCGGGGAACTCCCCCATGATCTTCCATCGTGTCGTCGCCTAGGTCCCCAATGAGTCCTTAAAAACAGTATGGGCAAAAGGCGAGAGGATCTCTGGGTTGCAGGGGGTTTCTTAATTGGATATTCTTGGAGCATTACAAGATTCAATAAAAACTTCTTTATTTATTTATTTATTTTTTTAATTTCATATTGTTTTCTTTCTTAACTCTTATACCAACTTGGAATTCTTAAGGTTTCCTCGACTCAGCCATTTTTATGGGAACTCCAAATTATTCTCCTCAGCGGGTCAATAGTCAATACCAAAGAGAGGAAAAAAAAAAGTCAATATACTAATTAAAGGAGATTCTAAAATTTCGATAATAATTAAAAAAAATATCATTAATCACTAATGCTTTTTAAAATTTTCAATCAAATTTCATTTCATATTTGAAAATTTTAATTTTAGTACTAAATAAATCATTGAATATACTAAAATTAAGTTCAAATTATAAAGAAATATTAAAATGTTATACCGTGCCAAATAATAATTAAAGTTTTGAAATAAAAATTTCATATAAATTGATTGTTTTGGTAAGATATTTAGAACACTTTTTATTTTTTTTCAATACAATATATTTTTAATTAAGGCATCTCCTAGGTTCTTCCTTTAATATTGACTATAGAAATTGAGGCGAAAAGTTTGGAGTTCGAATAAAAATGTTTGGAATGTGGAAATGTTTAAAAATTCCAAGTTGTGATAAGAATTAAGAAAGAAAACGGTATGGAAGATCTTTGAGCTTGATTGTCATTCGTGGCAATCAAATGCTTTATTATTATTATTATTATTATTATTATTATTATTATTATTATTATTATTATTATTATTATTATTATTATTAGTAATTAACCCGTCGAGACTCGACGGACATAATTCTATATTTTATATACTATGTATATTTATATTACATAAAGTAATAATAAATTGTATTTTGAGTAATAAAAAATATTTAATGATTTCATTTATATTCGTAAGAGGATGTATATGATAATATAATTTAATTATTTTTAAAACTAACAAAGAAGTCATATTATACCGTCTTCTTTAGCTTCTGTGATTTGTCCAGTACAAACCTAACAGATCAATAAAAATAATTATTCAAAATAATATTTTTATTTAATTTGAAATTTAAATAAAAATAAAAATAATTAAATATAAATATCAAGTATAATATGAACACACTGCAGCTTTGAAGTAGTGCAATTTATATTTGTATGTCTACTCTAAAAAAATTGTCGTTATAGGATCACCCATAGAGTTTATAAGAATATCATCCGAAAATGTCACATCTAATTATACATCTTCAAAATTAATACCGGTTTTCCCATCACCTAAATCAAGTATCCATTTTGTAAATTTTCTATCATATATAAATTTCATTGTAAACAACATTGCTTGTGGTATCTTGAGTTAATCATTCTTAATTGCATATTAATACTTTGAGCATATCTTGCTAGTGATATGAAATATTGTAACATAACTGTTTATGGCTAAAAACTGGTTCTGGAAGATAAAGTCTAACATTGACATTGACTTTTATTTATAATCATAGCATAATAAACTGCGAGTTAAAATTACTGAAATCGAATGCAGTATTTCGTTAAATCTGATAGGCTCATAATCATTTTATCAATCAAGAATTTTTTTACTTTCATGGTTTCCCGAAGATTAGTTTAACCTCAATTATATGGTTCTGCATCTTGGTTACTATCTACATACTTCAATTGCATAATTATTTAGTGGATCTATATTTGTTAGAAGCATAACTATGCAACCTCTATTCAACTATATTTCATAATTTGATAATCCAGAACAATTGATCATGTTTAGATATTCCAGTGAAAATAATTCATTGACATTATCTATGCTTTCATCCTCTTGATGAATATTGTTAGAATTGATATACATACATTTTCATTTGGTGACATACATTCGGTAATGTAATCATTGATCATATCAACAATATCATTGTAGGGATTAGGATAGCACTATCTTTAAAAATAACTGGATTTGAAGTGGTATAGTTTATATTTGTATAAGTGCTCTTAACAATTGACAGATCTCCCATAGAGTTTATCAAATTATCATCTGGAAATGTCGCATCTAAATGTATATCTCCAAGATCAATACCAGTTTTATCAATTAACATCACCTACATGAAGTATTTATCGTGCAAATTTCTGCCATATATAATTTTCACTGTAAACAATATTTCTTGTAGTATATTGAGTTAATCCATCTTAATTACATATTAACACTCCGAGTCCCCTATTTCCAGTTACACGAGATATTGCAACATATCATTGACATAGATAAAAATTTATTTTTGCAGATAGAGTCCAGCACTATTTAAAGATTGACATTGACCTCTTTTTTTTTATAGTCATAATAAAATAAAATGCGAGTGGATTTTTTCTTTTGAAATCGAATGGGAAATTTGATTAATTCAGACAGGCTCATAATGATTCTCTAATCAAGAATTTTCATTCCAAATAACGATTTTGTTTTAATGAGAAGAGAGGTTAACTGATTTCCTATGATAATTTTTTTGCAAGTAGAATTCTCGTCACAATCTAATGCAATGTCAAATCTAGAATGTGCAGTTCTATCTCTTGAAAGGAGTAGGGTGCTATTCCACTGAATGCTACAGGCAGCACAATATAACCTCTCCCACGAAGGGCTAAACATAATATTTTTTAGATAAATTATTGATAAATGTCCTGTGAGTTCCATCACGTACAGAAAAAATAATGAACCCTCATCACTATCAACTACGTACATTATTTTATTATTAACATTCTTCTACACATCAATCAACTAGCTTAGCATGATCCGATATCATTTCTTCTTTATTATAATATCTCTCTTCTAGTATCAATATATTATCTGTTTCAGACGTTAAAATTTTTTTTTTTTGAGGGTAAACGGCATTCGATTCCAATCCAAATCAAAAGGTTTAGTACAGCACACTAATACAGGGCATCAGGATCCCTGGGGACATTAGTACTGAGTCCCCTAAGTGAGGAAGAAAAAGCACGAACCAACACCATTACAGTTCTACCACTACATAGGGCACTTGTATTGGCACGAGTTCTCCAAGAGTAGCATCACAGCAGACCCAATTTTCAGTTAATGCGGTCAACCAACGACTCCGAATCCTTCCACTAAACATTTGGTATGCTAGAAATCCCAGTGTAAAAGTGTATCAATTAGTGTTCATAGCTCAGTCCTCCTTCCCAAGATGACCTGTTTGCTCTCCTTACAAGACATGGAAACGTTATTGAGCTCTTAAGTGAGGAACAAAATGACAAACCATAAGCTTGTTATCACCAGACATTTCACCCCTGCAATTATAACCAAGTTCGATGCATCAAGACCAGGGGGCTTAAATAGGCATAAGCAGGTTCAAATCGAGACAGGTGAAAGAAAGCCTTGCTTATGGGTGGAGATAGAAAGAAACAAGCATTGGTGCAAATACTAACCCTCCTCCCTCTTCATACACTTCTAGTTGCAATCAGAACTAGCAAACCCCCTTCTTCTTTTTTTTTTTTTTTTTTTCAGACTTTAAAACTTCATTCAGTGCCGGCATTCTATAGAAAATTTTCAAATTTATAGAATTTGCACAATTAGCCTTTCAGTTTTTAACAAAGCTAGATTTATATTTGTTATTATGTCGATTGCAAATATGTTAAAATATAGATTAATGAATTACTTCCTCCATTTTTTAAAGTGTTACACTTTCCTTTTCCGGGGGGTGTGGAAATAAGTGTTACGTTATCATATTTGAAATATTTTGAAGGTTAATATGTTTTACTAATTATACTTAGATATTAATTTTTTTCTATTCATTATAAAAACTCAAAATGAATAAAGTCAAATGTGACTCATCTTATTTTATTTATTTAATTATTGTAAATCTTCAACTAAATCAATTTTATAACTTACATGTTTAGCAAAATTTTATTAACTTACCTTAAATATCGGTTATTTCATAGTATTACACTTATTAAAAACGGAGGAAGTACTTCTTAAAATATAGATTTAAAAAATTAAATTATACTTCATTATTCATTGATGGATATATTCGCACCCCCAATAACTCTTTATACACCGGATTTTTTATTTATAATATGCCTTACGAAAATAATTAATTTACTCTAAACCAATTATCAATAGAATATGAATTTTCACAATTCCCTTAATAATTATAATTGTTTTGTACTCCATCCGTCCCATTTTTCTTTTTTGTCCGTCCCACTTCAATTGTCTAATTTCTTTTTTAGGAAATAATTATATAAAAACTCACTCCCATCATATCACATCAATAAATAAATGTATTAAAACTTCAAACACACAACTATCACATCACACATAAATAAATCAATTAAAAATTCAAACATATTCCAATAACATCACATAAATTCCTAATTTACCCCCACTTTAAACACTAATCTACCCATACAATAAATACTAACCCTCATACAAAACCGTTCCCAAAAGAAATGAGACATTATTAGTGGGACAGAGGGAGTATTATTTTTAGCATACTAAAACATAAATAAGATTTATATTATTTATTATATATCTATATACGATTAGAATTAAATAATTATAAAAATATATTTTTTTTCAACGATTATCAACTATATAATTGTATATTACTTAGCTTTTAGGAGAAGTGATATACTTTTATAAAAAAACAAAATATGGCTTATATATATATTAATTAATATATACAGATCTTTTTCATATATTCATTAATATATTTTTTAATAATATAAATTCCATTTATACACTGGGAATTTCATATATATAAATGTAAAATTGCAAATCTTTTAAAATTGAAAATTGTGGGAACTCCATATAAATTGGAAATTAAATAATTTTTAAAAACTAAAAATTGGGATTGCCATATACCACATTATATCTTTAATATGAATAAATAAATAATAAATGCCTATTCTTATGGTGATAATATCTTTAATCTTGTGATGATAATCTTATGGTGCAAAATCGAAAATGCATATTCATGTCATAATAATCCTATGGAAATCTATTATCTTTAAATAATAAATGCAGCAACAAAATCTAAAATAAATAAATAAAAAATACAAAATAATAATATCTCATAATAGAAAAAAACTTTAATACAAAATTTCAAATTTCAAATCTTTCTATATAAATTGGAAATTCCATATATTTCAAAAACTGAAAATCTATAATGAATAAATAAATAAATGTGTAAATATAAAATTAGTAAATTAAAAAAGCAAAATAATATAGATAACATAAAAATACAAAATTTCAAATTTCAAACCTTTCAAATATATTTAAAAGTGAACATTGTGGAATTCTATATAAATTGAAAATTCCATATATTTTAAAAACTGAAAAATCTATAATAAATAAATAAATGCTAAAATCTAAAATTAATAACTTAAAAAAATGCAGAAATCTATAAAAATTAGAAATTTGAAATGGAGACACTACCTTAAATGTAGGATGAGTTGTTCACTAATGCTTTAATATATATATATAGATTACTCCCTCCGTTTTTTTAAATGTAACGTTTTGACTTTTTTACTGTTCATTGTGGCACTTTGACTTTTATTTTGTTATAGTTATAGAAGACAAAATATAGCCAATCTTGAAATTTTGCTGGATTCATCTCACCTTATAATTTTAAAATATCAAATTTTTACAATCTATAAAGGCTGGAAAGAGATGATTGAAGGTTGTGACTTGTGAGTCAAGGAGCTTGACCAATGGACCAAGTCTTTATCCCTTGCTTTATTTAGGGTTGCAGGTTGTTTGTATTTTTTTTTAAAAAAAATAAGCTAGAATGTAAAGTAGAAGGAAAAGTAATAAAAAAATCACTTTAAGTGAAATTTTGAAATTTTGTTTAGAAAAACATTTGTATAAATTCTTTTCAAATATTAAATTTATTAAAAAAATAATTTAGGTAATGTTTTAAGATACTTTGTAATATGAAATGTAATTTAATTTGATTTCTCCTTCTAAAATGAAATGCTTAGGCTTTTTTAATTAGGAGAAAAGAAAACACAAAGCTTAGCATTTAACTTTTAAAATATATACTAAAAGCAGCTTAAAATTTTATATATAGTAAACATTATTTGCAGTAATTGTCAATTTTTAACATCTAAACTCTAAATTTTGAATGCTCATATTCCCAACATTTAACTTTTCAACTCCAAACTTTAAACCATAATTTTAACTCTATCACCAAATACTACTATTACTCAAAACTATCTCAATTTTTTTACCAAAAAAACTATCTCAATTTAAGGACCCATTTGGATTGACTTTTAAAAAAAAAAGCAGAAGCCAAAAGTAGAAGCAGAAACATAAGTCAAAAGCAAAAGATTGTAACTTTTGTGTTTTGGATGAAATGTTTGAAAATCGGCTTTTTCTAGAAAATATGTTTGGATGAATAAAAATAAAAAGTGCTTTTGGAATGTATCAATTACCAAAAAGGACGTGATACTTAATATGATAAATAAGGTATATTTATAATGTAATTTATATTAAGTAGTGGAGTTATTTAAGTCATTGCACATTTTACGAGGTGCTTTTGGCTTCTGCTTTCTCTCCCTGGGCTGATTCTCCCAGAAACACTTTTTTGGCTTTTTGATGTGCTTTTGTTTTTTCTTAAAAGCCAAAACAAACACCTAATTTCTACTAGAAGTGCCTTTGGCAGAAGTAAAAGCCAAAAACACCTCCCTAGAAGCCATTCCAAACGGGCTCTAAAACTATTTTTACCACTAAGAGCCTGTTTGGATTGGGTTTTTTCCAAGTGCTTTTGGCTTTTGCTTCTGCCAAAAGCACTTTTGAAGGAAAAAGAGTGTTTGTTTTGGCTTTTTAGAAAAAGCAAAAGCACCTCGAAATGCTGCAAAAGTGCTTCTGGGAGAAGCAGCCCAGGTGGTGCTTCTCCGAAAAGCAGAAGCCAAAAGCACCTAGTAATGTGTGCAGAGTCATAAATGCCCCTATTAATTTATTTAAATTACACTATAAATATATACTATCATATATAAATAGCATATCCTTTTTGGTAATTTACACATTTCAAAAGCACTTTTCACTTTTATACATCCAAACACACTATTGAAAAAAAGCTGCTTTTTAAACATTCCATCCAAACACAAAAGTTAGCTGCTTCTGCTTTTGGCTTTCACTTCTGCTTCTGCTTTTGGCTTCTGTTTTTTTTAAAAGCCAATCCAAACGGGCCCTAAGAGGCCGTTTGGAATGGCTTCTAGAGAGGTGCTTTTGGTTTTTGCTTCTGCCAAAAGCACTTCTAATGGAAATTAGGTGTTTGTTTTGGCTTTTAAGAAAAAGCAAAAGCACCTCGAAAAGCCAAAAAAGTGCTTCTGGGAGAAGCAGCCCATGGGTGCTTCTCCTAAAAGCAGAAGCCAAAAGCACCTCGTAAAATGTGAAAGGACTTAAATACCCCCACTACTTAATATAAATTACACTATAAATATATCTTATTATCATATTAAGTATCACGTCCTTTTTGGTAATTACTACATTCCAAAAGCACTTTTCATTTTTATTCATCCAAACATATTTTTTAGAAAAAGCCGCTTTTCAAACATTCTATCCAAACACAAAAGTTACATGCTTTTGCTTTTGACTTTTGCTTCTGCTTCTACTTTTGGCTTCTGCTTTTTTCAAAAGCCAATCCAAACGGGCCCTAAGAGCCTGTTTGGAATGGCTTTTTTCAAGTGCTTTTGGCTTTTGCTTCTGCCAAAAGCACTTTTGAAGAAAAAAGAGTGTTTGTTTTGGCTTTTTAAAAAAAGCAAAAGCACCTCGAAAAGCTGCAAAAGTGCTTCTGGAAGAAGCAGCCCAGGGGGTGCTTCTCCGAAAAACAGAAGCCAAAATCACCTAGTAATGTGTGCAGACTCATAAATGCCCCAATTAATTTGTTTTAATTACACTATAAATATATACTATTATATATAAATAGCATATCTTTTTTGGTAATTTACACATTTCAAAAGCACTTTTCACTTTTACATATCCAAACACACTTTTGAAAAAAAGCTGCTTTTCAAACATTCCATCCAAACACAAAAGTTACCTGCTTCTGCTTTTGGCTTTCACTTCTACTTCTGCTTTTGGCTTCTGCTTTTTTTAAAAGCCAATCCAAACGGGCCCTAATTTTACATGTATACTTTAACTTAAAGTTTTATCATAGTTATATAAGTTAAAATATAGTCAAGTGAGATCTTATTAGATTCGTCTCGTCTCGTAATTTTTAAATATCGTATTTTTGGAATTTTTACTTATACCGAATTTCAATTATTAATGATTTAAAATATGCATTGTACAGTGTGATGGATAGGTTCGGAGCAAATATATAAAAAAAAAAAAAAAACTGATGAAGTACATAATTAATACTATAATTTACTGTACAAATTATTTGTATAATCACTGAGAAATAGAATTAAATAGAAGCTTGGCATCCATGACTTCCGAAGGAATAAGTTTAGGGGGGATTTATCTGATCATTAAACTTAATTATTTCCTTCAGTTAATGTTGGCTGGTCTCCTGTGTGATGTCCATTCATATTTTGTGTGATGAGTTAATGTAATATTTCTTCCGTTTTTTAAAGATAGCTCTATTTGTGAATATGACACTATTCACACAAATACTTTGATTTAAAGTTTTATCAGAGTTATACAAGTTAAAATATAGCAAAGTGAGATCTTGTTAGCTCGTTTTATAGTTTTTAAATATCAAACTTTTAGAATTTTTACTTGTATCGAATTTTAGTTGTTAATGATTTAAAATGAACATTGGACTACGTTTTGGGTGGTTCCGTAGCAAACAGAAAAAACAGAGGAAGTAAGTATTTGGTACTGTAAAAGTTGTCTAGAGCTTTCCTTTATGCAATATGAATTGATGTAATGTTGAAGCATTGAGTAAACAAATAAGAAAATCACTTCCTATTCCATCTTCCTTCTTGTCTGCTACTTTCATTTTCATCCAACATTCCCGGTTCTCTAAGCCTGAATTTGTCTGATCTGAACTGAATTTTGTAATATCTGGTCTGATATGATCTGAATTTGTCTTGTCTGGTCTGAATGTTTCCAGTTTGATCTAATTCATTCTGATCTGATCTGGTCTGATATTATCTTATCTATATTATTATAATGATTTGATTTGGTCTGGTCTGGTCTGGTCTGATATTATCTTATCTATATTATTATAATTCATTCTGATCTAATTCATTCTGATTTGATTTGATCTAATTCATTCTGATCTGGTCTGGTCTGATATTATCTTATCTATATTATTATAATTCATTCTGATATAATTCATTCTGATTTGATTTGATCTAATTCATTCTGATCTAGTCTGGTCTGATATTATCTTATCTATATTATTATAATGATTTGATTTGATCTGATATGGTCTTGTTATCGGTGAAATTTTGGAGGAGCGGAACCTCTCATTGATTGATGAACTTGGAAAAGATTACACTGTAGAAAAGCAAATTACATGAATTGAAAGAAGGTTGTAAAGGAATTGAAGACAGAAAGAAGTAAATGAAGTAAAATTGCAGAAAACTGTAAAGAAAATAAAATAAGTAAAATGTGGCTTTTTGAGAAGTGTTGAGTGTGTCTTGCTTTGGTGCCACATTTAGGTTATATAGGGGTGGGGAATCTAGGGTTTCCTCAAGGCCCACGATCTCTTCCCCTAAGCTTCTTCGTGATTCTCTTCCCTTGGGTAGCGCTTCGTCGCAATTTTCTTTTCTTTGGTGGCACCTCATCACGATTTTCTTTCCTTCAATGGTACCTCATCATGATCCTCTTTCCTTTCATGGTGCCTCATCACCAATCCCAGAAATTCTCATGAATGCCCCCTCTTTGAGATCATCTCTCTTCGGATAAAATTAATGAATTGGGCCGATCAATTGATTATTGGGCTGAAACACAATGGACCCTAATTTTTTAATTTATTGGGTTAACAGATGCCCCCCTTGCGCAATTTGTCTGATAAGCATTTTTAAGTTTGCGCGCTTAACTTAGGGTTCAGATTTTTGGCCCATTAGGGTTAACCCTAGCTCTATAAAAGCCCCTAAATTTTCAAGTTTTCAAAATTTTGCTCACTTTCCAAATTTTCTCTCCTCCTCTCTTCATTGTCGGCCACCACCTTGGGAGCCGTCGTCGAGGTTGCTCCGGCCACTAGAGTATCGTTGCCGCGCCGTTCGTGATTTATGTCGTCGTGCCTCGCTTCCAGATCGTTGATTACCCCGGGTCTCCAGCTTCAGCCAGCCGCCACCACCATTGCGAATGCCGCCACCAGCCAAGGCCGCCGCCATCTCCTCTCCTGAGCGCCGCCATCTATCGTCAGGAGCTGCCATCGAGGTCCTCGGCCGCCAGCCTTTGCTGCCTCAACACGAGAGCCGCCAGCTAACACGAGGGCCGCCAGCCCCCACGAGCGCTGCCATCACTCCCGGCCGCCACTGATTTTCAGGCCGCCACCATCGCCGCGCTGGGCTGCCATCGGGATCGCTCCCGGGCTGCTATTGGAGTCGTCAGCGCTGCCATCCACTTCGCCTAGGGCCGCCACCCGCTTCGCCTAGGGCCGCCACCAACTTTGCCTTGGGCCGCCACCCTCAACCACGAACCGTGCCGCCATCTCCGCTCATCCCATGGACTAGGTTTGTTCAATCATTTCTTCCCTGTTTTTTTTTTATTGTTTTGCTTTATCCTTTGCATCGATTTAAGATTAAGGATTAATAACATGGGTATATTAGGCTATGAATGTAGATGTTTAGACTGAATCCTGTGCTGGACTTGTTTCTCCTTGTTGATTTGCCGAATTCTGAATACTCATGCACTTTAATGTGATTTGTGTTTTTATGTTGATCTGCTTCTCTTTAAACACACTTCGATCGACTAATCTGCCTTGTTTTTGCTTATTACACCTCCCTACACATACTAGATCACAGTTAATGATATAGGGTTTAGAGAACCTTGCCATGCCAGCTGTTTCATTAATTAATAACGGTTTCTTTGATAGTATCCACATCTGTTTGATGATATTAGACTTAGTGGACTTATCCACACCGGCCGCCACTGTGTTCGCCTCGGGCCGCCACTAATCGTCTCCCCGAGACGTCGCCAGCCGCCATCCAGGGGTCACCATCTGCCACTGCTCTGGCCGCCACCCTGGGCCACCAGCCGCCATCCTCTCCGGGACAGGCCGACATTCACTCAGCCCAGGCCGCCACTCCCTTGCCAGGGTTTATTGCCTCGTCGTGTCATGGCATGGCTTTTCAGGTTTGATCGTATCCTTGGCTTTGCTTGCATGTTCACTGTTCACTTGTTAATTTGTTTGCTCGTTGACTCATCCTTATATCTTTGTGATAGGACGTCGCGAGATCTGCTTAGCCTCCATCAGCCAGCCCGGGCATCCCGGCCGCCACTCTTTATTGCTCAGGCCGCCACTCAGGCCACCACTTTGCTGTCTCCCACCATTCAGGTTTGTCTTTCAGTATATATCGCTTATTTTGTGGCTTGTCTATGTTGATTCGCACCTCTCAAACCCTATGTTGCCTCCCAGTCTTTAATGATGTAAAGTATGGAGAGGCAGCTTACCCGGACTCTGATGATGAGGCCTATGACTTCGACCACCAGGAGTCGGAGCCCTTTCTGCGTCCATTTCACAGTACGAGTGCGCATGCAGACGAGGCTCGAGAGTTTTTATCGTGTAGATGCCCGATCACTGAGGCCGCATTCACTAGAGCCTTTGTGTCTTAGACCAAGGCTTTTCGGTCTCAGCAGTCTGGCACTTCTGCTCCCAAGTCCAAGAATAAGCGACAGACCAAGGTGTCCCGGCCTGACGGGAATGGCGATCAGAGCAGTTTAGGAAAGTATGTTTCATGGGTTAGCCGGATGAGAGGACGTACTACCCAGTGGTGCAACTGGGGGATCGATGATGCTATTATCCTATCTACCAAGCATGTGGTGTTAGATCACTGCCTGATTTACTACGTCATGGGCTTTCTAGAAATCTACCGTCAATGCCTTCCAGCTTCCTTGCGGCTTCATCGGTCCCACTATCCTTGATGTTGTGATGATCACGGGACTTCTTGTGGTTGGGTCGGAGTTGACGCAGTCGGCTACTGATGATCTTACTCTAGGTGCTGCGATTTGTCCTTCAGGCAAGGCAGCCAAGCAGTACTCGGCCTACATCGATCATAACAAGACAACTGGGAGTTCCCCTTCTACACGGAACGAGCATGTGGCTTTTTTTCTGTTTTGGTTCAGCCGATTCATCATCAGCTTGAGCGCTCGGACTGTTCTACGCACCGCCCTGCCCCTTGTCTTGGCTATCATGAGTGATGAGTCTCGGGCTACTGGTTCATATTTCTTTGGCACCCTGTTCAGTGGCATGTCCAAGCTTGCTGATATGTTGGCTAGTGGGCGAGATCCCACCAACTCAGCCTCCGGGCCGTTATGGTTTCTGCAGCTGTGGGTTCAACTGTATTTCCCTCGGTTGTGTACTGGTGTGCCTCGTCCTGGCCCGAGGGAATGTTCTGAGGGTGACCCATTAGGCGGATTGTTTGTAACACCCCGGATTTGATAACCCAGGCCGGGATGCCACCGCCACACCTCCCAAGCAAGACACGACTTCATTCGAGCTCACTTGAGAGATGCAAGACTAAGGGTATAAAATAATTTTAAACAACCAAGTCCGGAAATACTTATATTTAAAAATAATAATCATCCATACACGCAGCGGAAATATAAGTTGTGCAGCGGAAATAAAGTATAAGGGCCGACATGGCCAAAACACGGGTTAACAGGCCCGTATGCAGTCTCATGCAGAAAATAATTTAGTGTCCAAAATAAATTCCCCGGATGTATGCTCATGCTTCATACTCTGTCATAGAAAAATAGAAAGCAACGTTTATCAGTATTAAAGAATACTGAGTAAGTCAATCCCTAACATAGCAATAAAGGGGTTTTAAAATTTTAATAATTAAAAATTCATTTTTAAGCATGCATATCAAAACGTGTAATTCGACTAATTAATGGACAATAATTTAATACACATATTTTCATAGCCAAATTAAGTTTAAAAATGAGAGTTTAAGGCATAGGCACGATTTTAAAACATGGTATATTAAATAGCATGAGTAAAGGCATAATTTAAAAATAAGATAGAACATAATAATTTTTTTAAAATTTTTTAAGAACGATAAGAATTTAATTTGTATACTTGAACATGCATTTAAATTCATAAATAATAATTTAAGCACGGGGTAAATTTAATACATAATTTAAAGACATCAATAAATAAATACGTAAAAAGTATTAAGTTTAATTTTCCCCGTAACGTCACCATTTCTCAATATTTAGTGTAGCCGGTCATTCGGCGGCCGCAGCCGTTTCATAAGTTTCTTGTGTAGCCGGTAATCCGGCGGCCGCAGCCGTATCTGCCATACCCAAAACACTCCGAAGCCTCAGGAAATCCATACGGATAATCCCGAGAGTGTAGGCTGTATCTCAATGCCGTTTTGGCGTAGTATCTCATCTAAATTCTCTCGTCCATTATAGGCCCGAAGAGAAAGGCTAGAGGGGCACCCTACAGAGCACTCACCCTCCACCAAAGTATCTCATATGTTTCAATTTAGTGTAACGGGATTTTTCAAAATTATAGATGTATCGTATTTCAAGGTCTCGACCGTTTGTTTCGAAATTTCAAAATCTCTTCGATTTAAAATCGTTTGGCGTCACAGTTTACGCCTTTTTAATTTAAAAATTCATTTCAAGTCTAAATATTCTGAAATTTTCAAAGTACATCAAAAACATCCTAACGAACAACTTTCGTGTTTTAACGATTTCGTAATAAGTTGAGGAAACATGTCAAAAATCGAGTTTATTGCACAACATATACACTGTCCGATTTCAGTTTTACCACAGTTCAGGAAATCGAGGTTTTGGCATACCAAATGGACTCCAAAAATTCTAAAATTTTATATGCACATACTAGACATAATTATCTACAACTTTCATTTATATTACAAAGATCAATTCGGACTAGAAAATATAGAAACGGGCTCATCAAATTCGGACATCTACACTGTCAGATTTTCGAAAACGTTTTACAAGGCAGTTTATGTTCGGATCATTTTAGGGTTGCAAACGTTGATGAAAATGTCTAAACTTTTTACAAAACATAGATTAAAGTGTTAGAAACAAAAGTCTAGTTTTGAGTTTCTCGGATTGGATTCTCGATATATGAGTTTTAATCGGATTTCAGAAATTGCGCAAGATAGGGTTTTTAGGTTCGGTTTTTACGTTTCGTTACAAAGTGACTAAATCGGACTCCCCTAAGCCACCTGTATTGATATGAAAGGCATCAACTTACTATGGTTGAGTGTTTGGTCGTCCTAGGGTCGCTCGGCTCGTCCAAAGTTACTACGAACGGATCCACGCACACGTTCTCCTTCTCCTTCGGCCACGAACGTGTTTACAAGTCAAAGATCCGAAGTTAGATTGAGGATTTGAGATTAAAACGAGATAAGGAATCTGAAATACTCCTTACCAACAATCTAAGGGATGTAAACCTTGATCTAAACGTTCCCACGGTCGGTTTTGGTCACCGGAAAGTCGTCGGGAAGTCGTCGGAAGAGTGTTTGGCTTGGAGAGTGTTTGGGACAGTAGAGGGAAGTTTGGAGACTGAGAATGGGTGAGAATCTGCTCTCCCCTCATCCTAATACTCCTTCCCCCGTCCAAAATCCACTTTCCATCGTCGGGGGGTCGAATTATGGCAAGAAATCGCCGAAATCGCGTGATTTGCCGCATTCTGGGCAACCACGCGGGGTGGGCGCGGGGAAAGAAGGAACCCCGCGCGGACACCGCGTGGAGGATGAAGAAACCCCGCGCGGACACCGCGCGGACAACGCCTGGAGTTCGGTCCGGGCGGGTCGTGCGATCCGTCGAGCCTTTTCTCTCTCTTTCGGGTTTCTATCCTCCTACATTTTCGGGCTCGATTTTTCCGGGTCATTCTCTGATCATGATTCCTATCTTAAATCTATTTCGACTTGAAATTGATATCGTGTTTGAAATCTTAAGTCCGTCATTCTCGGATTTGTCGGCTTCTAATTCGTCGTCTTTCGGCTCCCGTGCAATAATTTATCTAATTAAATTATTTCCGACTTCACGGGTTCTTGGAATTAAAATTCTTTTCCTTCTTGTATTTAATTCCAATTCTTTTGAGATTA
This sequence comes from Hygrophila difformis, assembly GCA_030278955.1. Taxonomy (NCBI): domain Eukaryota; kingdom Viridiplantae; phylum Streptophyta; class Magnoliopsida; order Lamiales; family Acanthaceae; genus Hygrophila; species Hygrophila difformis. The sequence goes on from JAOANR010000003.1 coordinate 50,470,110, forward strand.
ATCCATAGAATATCTTCGGGCTTCCTTTCCCTCTTTCATCCCATTTCGACTTGACCAAAATTTGGGTTCGAATTCTTGAATTTATCAGTCATCCCATTTCCGAGCAACAATTTATTGTACTAAATTATTTCCTTCTCGGAAATAAATTTATTTTATTTGTTGAGTGCTATAAAAATCCCGGGTATTACAGTCTACCCCCCTTAAGAATCAACTTCGTCCCCGAAGTTGCGTCCTCACTTTAACTTTTTTTTATCCCTCCTCAAGGATAAACGTCTTCCTTAATTTTGAGAAATTAATTCCATTCCTTTGAACGTGAATTAAATTTCTCGGGTATTACATCCTCTCCCCCTTAGGAATCAACTTCGTCCTCGAAGTTGTGTGTTAGCTTCTCGTGAGCTAGGAACTAAGGTAAATTTGGTTTTTATTTCTTGTATCATATCATGTCATTTTTATTTCTTATTCAATGACTGTACTTAGAATTGAAATTTCTAAATTGCCTACGTACCCCGTGAAGGGATCAAGCCATTACGTAGTTCAAAACAATTTGAATTTGTTTATTTTTTTTATTTGAATGGGATACACGTTGCCTACGATCATCTCTCATTGGGTTGGTAAGTCGGCTTGATCGTCGTCGTCCAATCGTCCTACAGTTCCTCCTTGATTTCCTTGCTGAGCGCTCGCCAAATCCAGCCTATTCAAATCTTCTCGCTTGTCGATGTTCTCCATCCGAGTCCGGCATTCACGCAGTCGGTGACCCTGTCGACCGCATCGATAGCACGCTCCAGGTTTAGAGCATCCTCTCGCATAATGTGGTTTACCACACTTTGGGCATGGTGGCGCATAGTCATCATGGTTGAAGACTATCCCTTTGTTTCCTCCACTGTTGCCTTGAGGTGGTCTATTCGGGCCTCCCCGAATATGGTTCCTACCTGAGTAATTATCGATTCCGTGGTCCCGTTTCCTCTTGCCCTTCTCTTGGTTGATTAGTGCATTTCCCAAGGCAACCAAAGCTTCCTCTATAGTTCTCAAGCGGTCACTTAAGTTCTTGGGTATGGAAGCTACTTGTCCTCCTTGATTGGGTGCACTAACGTCTTGTACTGGTACGTTGGGTTGTCGTGGTTCTTCGTTGGTGTTGGGTGGGTTGGGTGAATTGCTAGGTCTTCCTCTTGGTGCCATTCTGTCACAACGTACAAGGATTGGATTCTAAGGATTTCATAGAGTGTTGGAAAAATAATAATTTGTTGAATCAAATGGTGTTAATAGGCGTTGTTTAGAGTGTATTTTGTAATGTGGTATTTAGAGTTGTTCATATGGTGCGGTGTTTAGAGTTTAACGTTTTGTTGCTTGGGCGCGGCGTAGTAGGGTGTAGATTTTAATAAGAATTCCTCAAGATTTTTGGAATAATAAGAGTGTTGTAATGATAGATATAGACTTGTACTTTTCTCCATATAAGGGAGAATTTTTTTTTTGTACAAGGATAGGAAATGAAATGGTACTTCTATTTCTCAGAAAGTAATAACTAGGCAATGGTAGATAAATAGCGTTTATAATCTTCAATCTCCTTAAGCCACATTGGTAGGGTCTTCCTCTGCTGGGCTTCGATTCAATCCTTCATTGCTTCGTTTTGTTTGGTAAGTGTATTTTTTTTTTCTTTTTAACTTGCGTCTCTAGATTATTTATGTGTTCATCGTTTTCATCGTTAGGTTTCTCGACAAGTCATAATATATCGTCTAGGTGAGGATCTATGGTAAAAGGCAAAGAATAAGTATGCGCATGCTAAGCATAGACGATCAAGATCTAAAACTAAGGCACAATTAGTCTCAAGCTAACGCTTCTAAGTCAAGAGTCAAGGTCTAGCCAAATACTAGTGTGAGAATGTTATGTAACACAACGATCACATAAAAAGGTTAGCACAAATATTTATGTATGCATATGAATATGCAATCCCCCCAATAAAATTTACTTTATGCATGCATTTATTTATCCGTGGGTTTTAAAAATAAATTTATTCCATGGATAGATTTTAAAAGAATAAGGATAAAAGGTTTGGGCCACTATATTGGGCCAAAAGAAATAAATTATTTGGGCTTAAGTAAAAACAAGGGTATTGGGCCAAAACAATTGGACTAACATAATAATTTAATATTGGGCCAAAAATAATTAATCTTTGGGCTTAAAATATTACACTAAGTAAATAAAATTTTTGGGCTCAAAAGTTTTGGGCTTAAAAATAATTAATTTGAGCTAAAAGTTAGGGCTAAAATTTTGGGCTCAACAATGATAGTTTTAAAATAATATTGGTTTTAAAAATATTACTAGTTTAAAAATAATAATACTAGTTTTAAAAATAGTCCGGGCTCTGATACCACTTTGTAACACCCCGGATTTGATAACCCAGGCCGGGATGCCACCGCCACACCTCCCAAGCAAGACACGACTTCATTCGAGCTCACTTGAGAGATGCAAGACTAAGGGTATAAAATAATTTTAAACAACCAAGTCCGGAAATACTTATAATTAAAAATAATAATCATCCATACACGCAGCGGAAATATAAGTTGTGCAGCGGAAATAAAGTATAAGGGCCGACATGGCCAAAACACGGGTTAACAGGCCCGTATGCAGTCTCATGCAGAAAATAATTTAATGTCCAAAATAAATTCCCCGGATGTATGCTTCATACTCTGTCATAGAAAAATAGAAAGCAACGTTTATCAGTATTAAAGAATACTGAGTAAGTCAATCCCTAACATAGCAATAAAGGGGTTTTAAAATTTTAATAATTAAAAACTCATTTTAAGCATGCATATCAAAAACGTGTAATTCGACTAATTAATAAACAATAATTTAATACACATATTCTCATAGCCAAATTAAGTTTAAAAATGAGAATTTAAGGCATAGGCACGATTTCAAAACATGGCATATTAAACAGCATGAGTAAAGGCATAATTTAAAAATAAGATAGAACATAATAATTTTTTTAAAATTTTTTAAGAACGATAAGAATTTAATTTGTATACTTGAACATGCATTTAAATTCATAAATAATAATTCAATCACGGTGTAAATTTAAGACATAATTTAAAGACATAAATCAATAAATAAATACGTAAAAATATTAAGTCTTTTAATTTTCCCCGTTACGTCTTCGTTTCTCAATAATTAGTGTAGCCGGTCATCCGGCGGCCGCAGCCGTTTCGTAAGTTTCTTGTATAGCCGGTAATCCTGCGGCCGCGGCCGTATCTGCCATACAAAAAATAATCCAGAGCCTTGGGAAATTCATATGGATAATCCCGAGAGTGTAGGCCGTATCTCAATGCCGTTTTGGCGTAGTATCTCATCTAAATTCTCGCGTCCATTATAGGCCCGAAGAGAAAGGCTAGAGGGGCACCCTGCAGAGCACTCACCCTCCACCAAAGTATCTCATATGTTTCAATTTAGTGTAACGGGATTTTTCAAAAGTATAGATGTATCGTATTTCAAGGTCTCGACCGTTTGTTTCGAAATTTCAAAATCTCTTCGATTTTAAATCGTTTGGCGTCACAGTTTACGCCTTTTTAATTTAAAAATCCATTTCAAGTCCAAAAATTCTGAAATTTTTACAGTATATCAAAAACACCCTAACAAACAACTTTCGTGTTTTGACAATTTCGTAATAAGTTGAGGAAACATGTCAAAAATCGAGTTTATTGCACAACATATACACTGTCCGATTTCAGTTTTACCACAGTTAAGGAAATCGACGTTTCGACATAACAAATGGACTCCAAAAATTCTGAAATTTTATATGCACATACTAGACATAATTATCTACAACTTTCATTTATATTACAAAGATCAATTCGGACTAGAAAATATAGAAACGGGCTCATCAAATTCGGACATCTACACTGTCAGATTTTCGAAAATGTTTTACAAGGCAGTTTATGTTCGGATCATTTTAGGGTTGCAAACGTTGATGAAAATGTCTAAAATTTTTACAAAACATAGATTAAAGTGTTAGAAACAAAAGTCTAGTTTTGAGTTTCTCGGATTGGATTCTCGATATATGAGTTTTAATCGGATTTCAGAAATTGCGCAAGATAGGGTTTTTAAGTTCGGTTTTTACGTTTCGTTACAAAGTGACTAAATCGGACGCCCTAAGCCACCCGTATTGATATGAAAGGCCTCAACTTACTATGGTTGAGTGTTTGGTTGTCCTAGGGTCGCTCGGCTCGTCCAAAGTTACTACGAACGGATCCACGCACACGTTCTCCTTCTCCTTCGGCCACGAACGTGTTTACAAGTCAAAGATCCGAAGTTAGATTGAGGATTTGAGATTAAAACGAGATAAGGAATCTGAAATACTCCTTACCAACAATCTAAGGGATGTAAACCTTGATCTAAATGTTCCCACGGTCGGTTTTGGTCGTCGGAAAGTCGTCGGAAGTTCGTCGGGAAGTCGTCGGAAGAGTGTTTGGCTTTGGGAGTGTTTGGGAGAGTAGAGGGAAGTTTGGAGACTGAGAATGGGTGAGAATCTGCTCTCCCCTCGTCCTAATACTCCTTCCCCCGTCCAAAATCCACTTTCCATCGTCGGGGGGGTCAAATTATGGCAAGAAATCGCCGAAATCGCGTGATTTGCCGCATTCTGGGCAACCACGCGGGGTGGGCGCGGGGAAAGAAGAAAACCCGCGCGGACACCGCGCGGAGGATGAAGAAACCCCGCGCGGAAACCGTGCGGACAACGCCTGGACTTTGGCTCGGGCGGGTCGTGCGATCTGTCGAGCCTTTTCTCTCTCTTTCGGGTTTCTATCCTCCTACATTTTCGGGCTCAATTTTTCCGGGTCATTCTCGAATCATGATTCCTATCTTAAATCTATTTCGACTTGAAATTGATTTCGTATTTGAAATCTTAAGTCCGTCGGTCTCGGATTTGTCGGCTTCTAATTCGTCGTCTTTTGGCACCCGTGCAATAATTTATCTAATTAAATTATTTCCGACTTCACGGGTTTTTGGAATTAAAATTCTTTTTCTTCTTGAATTTAATTCCAATTCTTTTGAGATTAATCCATGGAATATCTTCGGGCTTCCTTTCCCTCTTTCATCCCATTTCAACTTGACCAAAATTTGGGTTCGAATTCTTGAATTAGTCGGCCATCCCATTTCCGAGCAACAATTTATTGTACTAAATTATTTCCTTCTCGGAAATAAATTTATTTTATTTTTTGAGTGCTATAAAAATCGCGGGTATTACATTGTTGGTTGCTAATTTTGTGAGGATTAGCAGGGATGCCTCCTGAAACGGGATAGTTTAGGGCTTGTCCGCTGGTTCCTTCATCACAGGCCATTTTACCATGATTTGTTTGTGTACGTCCCATTGGATAAGTTGATGACCACACTTGTGTGCCAACCTTCTCGGCCAGATGGATTTCATGGGGAGTCCACTTGGAATATTTGTATGAAGCCCCATATGCTTCTGAGTGGAGTGCGGAAGAACAACGCATCCAATCCATTCATACCTGAGCCATACTGTCCTCATTTGCTCGCTCGTCAGTTTGGCTGTCATCTTGGACTTCCTCATAGAGTAAAGTGGCCGATTCCCTTTACCATGAACGAGAGGATGACAGACGTCGGTATTCGGGCTGTGGTTGCTTTCTCGTCCCGCCTGACGTATTCCAGCCACCTTCCCTTTACTCCATCAGGGTCGCTTGCTGCTGGTTTCATGGTGTGGTGCACGCCATACATCACTTCTATCATGTCGTCTTATGACCAGCTACAGCTCGCTTTGGGAACTCGCAGCGTAGCTCAGCTTCTTCGAAGCAGTCTAGTGCTCGTGGTGCCGTTGTCCGGTCGCCCCTATTTCCTGTTCTCGCAGTGTTGCCCCGAAACCTAAGTTTGTTGCTCCTTCTTCATCTCACAATCGCCAAAGAGGTATGTCGAAGTATTCCTTTAGCAATATGGCTTTTTATAAACTGCCTCGGTCCTTTAATGTTTCCTTTTTTCTTAGTTGATGACGAAGCAAGTGAGGGAGATGAGGATGTTCCAGCTGGTGATAGTGATCGTGATGAGGAAGCATTTGCAGGCTCAACAGAGTCTTCGGGCTCAAGTGATGAGGAATATGTTGCGAGCTCTGAGGATGAGGAGTGCGGCTCTAGTGAAGAGGAGTCGGGCTCTGGTGAGGAGGAGTCGTGCTCCGATGAGGAGGAGGATCCTGCAGATGATGGCGGCGGCGATGATCTTATGGCGGAGGACCCTGTGGATGATGATGGCACCAGGGATGATGACCACATGGTGGAGGAATCTACGGATTCCTATTGGGAGGATGGTCACGAGGGCAGCGCTCATCATGACCAGATGTAGAAGACTATTGCTGATGTTCATGTGGATTCCTCCTCTTTGGTCGACTTTCTGATGCTCCCACATCGTCGATGGATGAGCTGTTAGCTCGTGCTAACTATATCATCCTCTATGGTGATGATCCCAAGTATCAAACTGATGCTATGGTGATTGGCGCTAATGATTCTTCGCCTATCACAGCTGTCCAGGTATGTTTCGCCACTTTAGGTTTTTTAGTCACATTAGTCTTAGCACTGTAGTGACACCCTTCTTTTCCGTTCAGGTGGATCCACCTTCCTTCCAGGCTAGCAACCATGCCTCTGCAGTTATCTCAGCTGACCCTGCAGTTGGTCTCTCAGGTACTCCTTAGTTACATCCCCATTTCCTTTTTCTCTATTTTGTATAAAAAAATGATTCTAAGTATACCTATCTTCTAGACTTCCACGGATCAGATAGATCATCCTCCTCCTACTCAGGCTGCAGATCATGCCTCCACGACCATCCAGGCTAACCCCTCGGTGGTTTCTCAGGTACTCTTTAGTTGTATCCTCATTTTCTCTTTTCCTTATCTCTTACGGATATGTTCTAAGGGTCCTTTCTTCTAGACCACTACGGATCAGATAGATCACTCTGTGGTTGTGGCTGATGCTTCTGCTCTTTCAGTTGATTTGGTTGCGCCGCCTCCTCAGGTATGCTTCATTTCATTTTTTGACATGGTGAAATTCATTTGCAACATCCTAACATAGCGCCGCCTTCAGGTGCCTATGGACCCTCCTGCAGGCCACGTGGCTTCTCTTCCACCTGACTCGAGTACTCGTGCTGATATTGCTTCGACATGTGAGGCGTTTGACCATCTTCTTTCCACCCAGACCGGTCCACTTTCAGCTGAGGTGGTCTCTGGTTTCTATGATCTACTTAGCGATATCAGCTTGGTCCCTACATTCGTCGAGGATGCCGACTTCTCGGATTTCTCGGAGCTTATCTCCGATTTGTCCCTTTTTTATCCCTTTTATAGCAGTACAGCGGATCGGTCCGCCCAGGCCTTATTGATGATCTCGAGGCGCGACACCGCGAGACTCGCTCACAGTTGGAGATTATTCATCCTCAGCGTGAGCAGCTATCTACGGACATTGGGGTTGAGGAGAGTCAGAAGTCACAGTTGGAGGGTACCATCGCACATGCGGAGTGTGATATTGTGAAGGAGGAACATGTTATTGCGGAGGCGCAGGGTGTTATTGCGGAGTCGCAGCATGTTATTTCAGAGAAGCGCCGCACTATTCAGGGGGCTAGAGATGGGCTCACTTCACTTGAGCCTAGATTGGCTGAGATGTCCTCCCGAGCTATCGCTTTGCAGGCTGATCATGATCGCTTAGCTGCAGATGATCGTGATTTATCTGCAGAGTTGTCGAGAGTTCGTCGGCCTCTGCAATCTGCTCGTGCTCGAGCTTCTGCTGCTGCACTTCGTCGTCAGACGGACATCCTTGGGCGCACCTGTGATCAGTGAGCCATCATGCGTCAGTCGCATACTAGGTGATGGGACGCAGCCTCCCCCTTAGTAGTTAGCACTGCTTTACTTTCAGCACACTTTTAGGTCAGCCTATCTGCCTTGTGGTGGGCAACTCTTGTCTTTGCTTCAGGATGTTATTACTACTTTTTGGCCAACTTTGTGATTGACCACTTTTGATGCACTTATGATGTTTACTCTGATTCCCAGATTGATGGATAGAACACTTTGAGATACTTTGCATTTATAGTCTAATTATGATCTTGACCATCGATGTCCATCAGCTTGTATGCACCATTAAATAGTCTTTGTGTTACAATGAATGGTCTTTCCCAATTTGGAGACCACTTCCCCGTCTCGTTATCACGCACCCTTGAGGGTAAAATCACTTTCCACACTAGGTCTTCTTCGCTAAAGGTTTCGCCTCGAACCCTCTTATCATAATGCTTTGCCATTCTCACTTTTAACGATGGATATTTTCCAAGGCCATAAGCTTGTCACCATCCGTAGTCTCCAACTCTTTCAACATGGCCTCTTCATACTTAGCTAAGTCTAAGTGATGATGCTGGGCCACTCTTAGAGAAGGGACTGTGACCTCGAAAGGTAGAACGGCGTCATGACCATATGTCAGGTAGTATGGTGTGAATCCAGTGGCTATAGAATTAGAATTTCTATAAGCCCATGGGACCTCTGACAAAGCCTCATGTCACTTTCTTGGTTTCTCGCCTACTGCCTTCTTGATCATACTTATCAAGATCTTATTGGTGGCTCAGCTTGACCGTTTGCTTGGGGGTAATATGGAGTGGAGTGATATATGCGAATCCCGAATTGTTTTGCAAAAGCTAAAAACTTTTCACTAGTGAACACTGTACCTTGATCAGCAGTGATTGTTTCAGAGATTCCAAATCGATGTATGAGCTCAGTAACGAACTTAATTACATAGTTTTGATCGATCTTCCTCATTGGCCATGCCTCTACCCATTTGGTAAAGTAATCAGTGGCCACAAGTATGAATGCGTGGTTCTTAGATGATGGAGCATGAATTTTCCCAATAATGTCCATCCCCCAGCCACGAAATGGCCAAGGCTTAATGACTGTGTGTAACTCTTCCGCCAACACCCTTTGAATCAGGTCGTGCCTTTGGCAAGCCTCACAACCATGAGCATACGTGATACAGTCTTCCATGATAGTTGGCCAGAAGTATCCATGGCGGTAGATGCTCCACCTCATGCTAGGCCAGGCCCGATGAGAGCCGCATATCCCCTCATGGACTTCTCTCATCACCAACTTAGCATCTTCGGGACCTATACACTTGAGCAGCAGTCCATCAACTGCCCTTCGAAATAATTCACCATCGATCAGTGTGTACCGCAAAGCTTTGACCTTTAGTGAGCTATCTCATCTAGATGACGGGTTCTCGAGGTACCGTGGTGTCGGTCCTCCAATCACCATTCGGGTTTTGAGGTTGGACTTATTGTTGGTCCTCAGACTCATTTATGATGGTGGTAACGCGTGGTGTCACCTAGGGCGACCAGTCTACCAGCCTGAAGCAAGTTGAGCCGCCTCATTGACCTCTTGATTTTGGCTTCTAGGCACGTGGGTGATGGTAGCATCCGAAAATCTGCCTAGTAACTCTAGTGTTGTCTCATAACATTTAGTCAGCCTCGGACTCTTGCACTCATATTCTCCCGTCAGCTGCTTTAAGATGAGTTGGGAATCTCCAAAAATTACAATGGATTTTGCACCCTTCAGCAGCGCCGTCTCCAGGCCAAATATCAAAGCTTCATACTCAGCTTGATTGTTGGTGGTGCCAGGATCTTGTTCCCGAGCAAGCTTCCAATGCTGCCCCAGAGGACTAGTGATCGTAATACCGGCTCCCGAGTAGCTGCCTGCACAAGATCCATCAAAGGTCAATTCCCAAGGTTCGAACCCTATGAAGGATATTTCTCTGGGATCCTCCGGCACCATCAACGAGGGATGTTGAGCTAAGAAATCAGCTAAAGCTTGTCCCTTGACTGCTTTCTGAGGGACGTGTATAAGAGTAAAGGGACTGATCTTCATAGCCCATTTAGCCTGGCGACCCTTCAATGGTGGCTTATGCAGAAGTGTTCTCATAAAGTCGAAGGAGCTACCACATGGACCGTCCTTGGCAGCATGTAATGTTCTAATTTATTGCGGGAGTATAGTAGAGCGTACCACAATTTCTCTAATGCGGTGTATCTCACCTCTGGCCCTTCTAGAGTCTTGCTAAAGTAATAGATAGCTCTTTCCTTGCTGCCCTCATCATCTTGTGCAAGTAAGCACCCGATGGATTCTTCAGCGGCTGATACGTATATTTTCAGAGGTACTCCAGACCTTGGTGGTACCAACACTGGAGAGTTGCGCAATGCCCTCTTTATTTCTTCAAAGGTCGCTTGATACTCAGCCGTCCAAAGGAATGTCTCGTTCTTCCTTCCTTTAAGCAAGGTAGCGCTTTCATCTTCCCTGCAGCATTGGCAGTAAATCTCCTTAAGAAATTAATCTTGCCAATCAGTGACTGCAGCTCCTTGAGATTGGATGGTGCACGGGCTTCCAAGATGGCATTAGCCTTGTTCTGATCTACCTCGATGCCCCTTTCATGTACCAGGAGACCTAAGAAGTTCCCTGCCGACACTCCGAAGGCGAACTTAGCTGGATTGATGTTTAATCCATGTTGCCTCATCCGGATGAAGGCGTCCTCAAGATGGGCCAAGTTTAGCCAAATTCACACGATTTGATGATGATGTCATCAATGTAAACTTCAAGTGTATGGCCAATTAAATCATGAAAAATCATGTTCATGGTCCTTTGGTATGTTGCCTCGGCATTTTTCAAGCCAAAGGGCATGACCACCCATTCGAAAATGCCGACTGGCCCTGGGCAACGAAAAGCAGTTTTGTGTACATCAGTTTCAGAAATAAGGATTTGGTTGTATCCAAAATAACCATCCATTAATGATAAAAATTTGTGGCCGGCGGCCGTATCAACAAGCATATCGGCTATAGGCATAACATAGTCATCCTTAGGTGTCGCCAAGTTTAAATTCCTAAAGTCTATACAGACTCTTAATTGACCATTCTTCTTTCCAACAGACACAATATTTGCAAGCCATTCTATATAACGACAAGTTCTAATGTAACTTGGTCTAAGAAGCTTCTCAATCCCAGCCTTTATTTTTGGGATGGTGTCCGGATCAAACCGTCTAGGCGACTGCTTGTGAGATCTGAACTTTGGGTGAGTTGGCAACTTATGTTCCACGAGTTCCCTTGAGAGTCCTGGCATGTCTGTGTACTGCCACGCAAAACAATCTTTATATTTCTAAATCCGCTCCACTAGTTGGTGCCGCTCCTCCTCAGGCAATGAAGCACTTATCTTAGTCAGTTTCGGCTCTATATCTGTCCTGAGGTTGATGTCTACAAGTGGTTCATTGGCTTCCAGACTAGGCAACGCCCGCTTTACAAGAGATAGCCACTCAGATGGCCTTCTATCATTCGGGTTTTTGGACTTGTCTTCGGCACCCATCATCATCATCTCAGTGGTGGCGAGCCGCTGTAGCAAGTCCTTGTAGATGTCCTGGCTACTCATCATGTGGAGCTTGAAGGCTCTTGTCGGCTGTCCGCAGGATGTAGCTTTAAGCCGCTGGAAGTAAATTCGATGGACTCCAAGTCCTCATCAACACCAATTAAAGCCGACGAAGGCTAGATATCCTCCAAGTAAAAGGTCGCCTCGTCGTTGTTGTGGTCTTGCCCTATGAAGGGTTGAGGATTTGCTTCCACCAACTTTATTTGGTCACCATCCCAGATAAGCAGCTGTTGGTGTAGGGTAGATGGCACACACTGCGCCATGTGAATCCAATCGCGTTTCAGTAATGCCGATTAACAAGTTTTTGACTTTACCACGAAGAAAGCCACTTTGATAGTCTTAGACTTCACAATGATATCTGCCATTATAAACCCTGCAGGCTGAGTCGCTTCTCCACAAAGTTGCACATCCTGACCCTGGTGGGAATCAGATCATTCTCACTCTTACCAATCTTCCTCAAAGTTTACATCGACATCACATTCGCCGCTGTCCCATTGTCAACAAACACCCTACTCACGGGATGCCCGTCAATATGGGCTCTGATATACAAGGGCTTCAATTGCCTAGACTGGGATGCCTCTGGTTTGGCAAACTGTGTAAAAACTGGCCCTTGGGCAGATTGGCCACCTAACTCTTCAAGGAGGCTCCTGGTTGGATGGGAAAACTCTGCTATCATTTCATCCATCTCCTCGATGAGCCTAGCAAACGATGGCTCTTCTTCATCCCATATTTCGGACTCAACATCGCTGATCTCCTCATCTGCCGCTAGTCCCACAATTGCATAGGCAGAACAGGGTCTATTAGCTCCTCTTCTTGCTCGAACTCATAGTCTGCTTCCTTAAGCTCATTTTCTAGGCCAACCCAGAAAGCATCATCCAAGTTAGTCTCCTCATCGAGCTCCATATCATTTAACATGTCAAGGTCATCAGTCATGATACCTAGAGCACCTATGCTATCCTTAGGCTTCTCTTGGTTGGTCTCCATGGCAGCTTCCACATCTTGGGGAGTGACCGCACCGAAGTTTACTTGTGCAACCTCATTAGTTAGTTGGATCTCAGGCTGCGTTTTTGTTTTCTCGGATTCGTCAAGAGTTTTGCAGTAAGCCATGTACCCCTCGTAGCTTTCAGGCTCACTTTCCAATTCACCGGCCTGGTGAGCCACTATGTAAGCAAAGAATCTGGTAAGCACCTTTCTCTCATACTGGTTGTACCCGCATCACCCATGCGATTAAATTTTTCCATAAATTTATCCGCCCAAGATTTGCTTACCTTTTTTTCTTTACTTGATTCGGCCAAGGCCACCGGTTTGCCTTTGTTTTTGGAAGTTATCGGCTGAGTCCTTGTCTGAGGAGGCCTAGGCTCTGTGGCCTTAGGCTGAGGCGCTGGCGACCGTCGTTTTGCCCACTGCAGCCTTTCCCGCACTGGCCTCCTGGTGAAAGGTGATGGTGGATGTGGCCTCCTACAGGAAGGTGATGGTGGATGTGGCCTCCTTGAGGGAGGTGATGGTGGATGTGGTCTCCTCAAATCCTCATGCGACCTCCCCCTATCAATTCTTCGGCTTGTCTCAAGTCGCTCATGAACTGGCTTCCGAGGTGGTATGGGCGAACTAGGCTTCCTAAAAAAGGGCCTCCCATCCGGACGCTGCAGCCTCTCATGAATAGGCCTTCGTTTCTCGGAGGTCTCCCTTTGGGACCTGAAAAGTTGGCTGTAGTAGCTTCCGAAGCCTAGAAGACTCCAACTTATGAATCTGGGCTTCCCATTGCCGCATTTCCTCGGAAAATCGTCTCTGAGCCCACCTATACCGACTTCTGGTCATAGGTGGCGACTCCTTTTGAGCCACTTTGCTTCCTGTCTGATTCCTCATCCACATCTCGGCCTCCGCAGGATGCTGTAGACGTCTCATTAAGGTTGGCACCACCTCCACTCCATGCCTGTAATCCTGAGGACAGGTTGGTGCCTCCCATTGTCATGGATCTATAAGGCAGGTTTTGGGATCTCAATCCTTAATGGAGGGCTCTTCTTCTTCTGATGTTCTTTCACTTCAGCCTCGAGGACTTTCTCAAAATCCTCCTTAAACATGTTTTTGAACTTGGGTTGCTTGCTATACATCTCCTTTTGTTTTTCAACATCTGATTCATCAGATAACAAGTCCTCATCGTGCTCATTAATTTCCACCTGTTCTCCTTCTTGACCAATCCAGCTACTGGAGCCGCCATCCTCTTGGCTTGGGATGATTCCGGAGGCACCAATCGGAAGCTGAGGGAATGGATCTATATCCACCTTCATACCTGCAATTTTCAAGCGTCATTCTTTTATTTTGCTCTGTATGGTAGTTCTAAACTCCGGCATTTAGTAATGCTATGAGTGTAGGAATTATGCCACTTACAGAATGCTCGGCCCCGAATGTCCTCGGCCAATGGTAGCTTCTGCCCCTCAGGCAGCTTAATCATGCCATCTTTGAGTAAGGCATCGAACACTTGGTCCGCCCTACTCATATCAAAGAGGTCTTCCTCAGGCTTATACTTGACCTCTTTTTGCTTTGGTGGCCCGAGAGCCACGCAAGTATGTGGCTTGGCTGTCTGGACTAACTCTGCAACAGCCACTTCCACAGGCTCGTCTTCTTCGTCGCTGAATCTCACCTCCTCGAAGTGAACTCAACGTGTAGGACGCTTCCCTTCCTGTTCCTCTAGGAATTTTTCCAAGCGGGCTGCTCTCTCGGCCAGCTGGGCCAGATCAGTTGGATCCTGCACAATTAAATGTTCCTTTAGTCTCCGCAACATATTAGCCACTGTTATATTGGCTATTTCCCTATCCGGGATTGCTATGGAGCATCGACCTTTAAGCCGTTGTAATCTATTGATAAATTGCCGCCTCATCGGCATACTGTTTGGCATTAGTAAGGTCTGGAAGGCTTACCTGTGATAGTGGAATGTAGAACCTATCATGGAATGCCCGTTCGAGATCGGCCCAATTTTGAATTGAGTTAGGCCGCAAGGAAGCAAACCATGCGAAGGCAGGTCCGGTGAGGGATGAGCTGAACAGTCTTAATTTTAGCCAATCATTGGCCGCTGCTTCCCCACACTGAGCAGTGAACCTTCCAACATGTTCCAAAGTGGACTTTCCATCATTCCCTGAAAAGTTGGTGAACTCGGGCATCTTGAAACCCCTTGGGTAGGGCTGCATTGTGTACACCAGTCAGGATATGGCTTCCTGTACGTGGGCCGCTCCATCGGTTTTAGCTGAATCCCAAAATACTGCTGCATCATATCTGCCAACAACTCGGGTGAGACCGCCGGTGCCTGCGCAGGAGGCACGATGGCTAAAGGAGGCACGACGGCTTGGGCGATAGGTGCTACGGGCACTCCACATGGTTGTGGTGCCTGCCCTCCTGTGGCGGCTAGAGTAGGTATGGCGGCTGGTGCGACGGGTGCCGCCACCACTCCACATGGCTGTGGCGCTTGGTCCCAAGGGTTGGAGGTATCCAACCAGGGTTTAGAGGCACCGCCACATAGGGTGTGGCCGGAATGTTCGGCACATGAGGTGCCGCTTGTCGTGGCGCCATGCTCGGTCCGACCGCCGTACAGCCCGGCTAGCGCTGGTCTCCATCAAAGGACTCGATGGGGCATAGATCGGCATGGGAGGTGCCGCGTAACCCAAGTTCGGCATGCTGGGTGCCGCAGGAGCAAAGGCATAAGCAGCCTGATATGAGAATGGGAACATACTTGCCATGTATCCGGACTCCTCGAGTGGTAACTGGCCAAGTGTGGTTCCCCAAGTCCGCTGTTGGCCTCCTGATGGCCCCGGAAATGAGATGCTAGGCGGCACATTGGTGCCATTTTCCGGAGCAGTTCCATCTTGCTGAGTACGCAGGGAACTGCATATTCGATCAGTCTGGTCGGCCATGGAAGGCCGCAATACATCCAATAGGTGCCTCGTGAGTAAAGGCATGAACTCGGCCATCGATTCAGTCATCGATAGCCGCATTTGTTCAGACAGAGTAGGGATTTGCATTATCCCCTGTTGTGGTTGAGTGTTGTTTGTCGTTTCAATGACATCCTCATCCGATGTCCGCGTGAGTGTCTTGTCTTGTAGAGACATATCCTCAAACTTTTTTGTCAAATCAATAGCAACTTTTCCGGATCTGAGACGCATACACTATTCGAAGCGGATATGGCTTCAAATTGTGTCCCACTGGGCGCGCCAATTTGTTATCGGTGAAATTTTGGAGGAGCGGAACCTCTCTTTGATTGATGAACTTGAAAAAGATTACATTGAATGTAGAAAAGCAAATTACAGGAATTGAAAGAAGGCTGCAAAGGAATTGAAGACAGAAAGCAGTAAATGAAGTAAAATTGCAGAAAGCTGTAAAGAAACAAAATAAGTAAAATGCGGCTTCTTGAGAAGTGTTGAGCGTGTCTTGCTTTGGTGCCACATTCAACTTATATAGGGATGGGGAATCCAGGGTTTCCTCAAGGCCCATGATCTCTTCCCCTAAGCTTCTTCGTTCCTCTTCCATTGGGTAGCACTTCGTCGCGATTTTCTTTCCTTTGGTGGCACCTCATCACAATTTTCTTTCCTTCCATGGTACCTCATCATGATCCTCTTTCCTTTCATGGTGCCTCATCACCAATGCCAGAAATTCTCTTGTCGCCTCTCTGAGATCATCTCCTTTCGGATAAAATTAATGAATTGGGCCGGTCAATTGGTTATTGGGCTGAAACACAATGGACCCTAATTTTTTAATTTATTGGGTTAACAGGTCTGAATGAGTCTGGTCCGATCTTATTTAATCTGATCTGATCTTAATGTTTCTTATCTAATCTGGTCTGATATGATTTTAATAAAAATAAGTAATAAATCCTGAAAATGAGTCATATAGAACGGGGCCTAACAACCCTCAATGAGAAAAGAACCTTATTCTTAACGAATCCAACGGTCGGAGGTAAGTAGCAATTAACAGAATTTTATTGTCTCTCATGTAAAAAACAAAAAAGCAATCAAGATTAGGCTTAACAACACAAGGGAAGACAGGAGATCAAAACTAGGCACTGCATGCACATTCATGAACTACAGAAAAGGGGCTATCTGGATTCTGGAGTATGGAGGTACAAAGTGGGCCGGACATTTTGGGCTGTAGAAGATCGTTATTGGGCTGGGCCCACTTACCTATCTGTGTCAATCATAGAGTGACCCTGGGCCCACTTACGTCTCAGTTTCTATGCATCTGAGGGGGGCCGTTTTAACTGAGCTGTTTGTTTCAATATTTTCTGGCAGTTTGACAGTTGGATTCGTCTGAATTTTTGTACCATTAAATGAATAAGGGGCGAGACACTTACTTTCCCACCTTTTATTTTCCCCTATGAAAAATGATACTAACAAACGTGGGTCATTTTATTTTTATATTTTTAAAGAAGAATTATTAAATTGGAAAAATGCTGGACTATACGGATTTTTTTTGTTGCTTTGAGCGAAGTGAGGTTAGTTGTGTACTTGTATTTAATATTTATCACTAGCATAAATCCGGAAGACTTTACTCATTTAACGTTTTATTAATCAGGTAAGTTAGATTGACCCTAATATGCCTCCTTAATTATGCCTAAGATTGGATTTGAGATAATCTAAGTCCCGTTTAATTGGACTTATCGGATGAGTCTTATAAGCCTTGTATAGTACTCCCTCCGTTTTTTTTTTTTTTTGTTTGCTACGAACCCACGCAGCACGCAGTCCAATGTACATTTTAAATCAATAATAACTCAAGTTCGGTACAAGTAAAAATTGTAAAAGTTCGATATTTAAAAACTACAAGACGAGACGAATCTAACAAGATCTCAATTGACTATATTTTAACTTGAATAACTATGATAAAACTTCAAGTCAAAGTGATTGTGTGAATAGTGCCAAATTCTCCAATGTAGCTATCATTTAAAAACAGAGGAAGTATAATTTTATAGTGATAAGAAGCTAATAAGAGTTTCGAATAAGATCAATCAAATAGAGTCATCTAACTCTTGTGAGAAACTTTAAGAGTCTGTTTGGTATAGAGAAATGAAGGTAGAGAAGAGAATTGATTGCATTTCTCTTGTTTGGTTACATTAAAGATTTGAAAGTTGAGAAATAAATGAATTCTCATTCCCAACTTTGGATTCTCTATAAAATATGGAGAAAGGGAGAGAATTGCTATTTGTGGGTTCAATATACATTATGGATAGGTTATCAGAAAAATATACATTATGGATAAATATAAAAAATTCCAATTAAATTTAAATTTTAAATAAAATAATAAAATTAAATTAAATATATTGAAATAATAAAATTAAATTAAATCATATAAATTATTAAATGTAAATTAAAATATATTAACTGAATAATGAAATTTGATTATGTTAAATAAAATAAAATTATATTATATCTTATTAAAGTAAATATTAAAAATGAAGTAAAACATATATAAAATAATATAAAAATGAAAATTTAACAGAAAATAAAATATAATATCAATTTAAAATTTAAATAAGTTAATATAAAATAATAATTAAATAAAATAGATATGAAATATGAAAAAATAAAATTAAATTAAATTAATTTTTTAATTAAATTGAACAAATTTATAATTAAATATTTTTAGAAAATATAAGATTAAATAGAATTAATAAACTATAATTATATAATAATTAAATTATCTTAAAATAAATTATATTAAATATAAAAGAAAATAATAGAAAATAAATATAATTATATTATATTACATAAAAAAATAGAAAATTCAATTGATTATTTGTTACATTTCTATGTTGAAATTTTTGTTTCATACCTAACAGTATCAATTCTCATTCTCTGTGTTACCAAACTAGGGAATCAATTCACTTTCTCTGCATCAATTCTCTTTTTCTGCAATTCAATTTTCTACCATCATTTCTCTGCAATTTCATTCTCTGTATCAAACGCACCCTAAGTGCTTAAGAAACATATTACACAAGCGATGGAATGATGATTTGATAGATTGACAACATACCAAATCCAGATGTTCATGACTCTGTTACTATATTAAATCATCAAGTTATTTAAATTTATTAGTAAATTATGTGGTTTCGAAATAAGATGCATTTTAAATTTTATATTTTATATCCTCCAACTTTCTCCCTCCATTTATTTGATTATTTTGTAAAAAAAATAGAATAAAATAAAAAATACTCCCTCCGTCCCACTTGAAATGTCTCATTTGATTTCTTCACACAATCCAATGCACTTTTTTAATCGTTAATATCTCAAAATATATACAACTAAAAATTATATAAAATATGGAGTATATTCTAAAAATATACGATTAGACGATTCTTTTGCAAGTATATAATTACAATAATATTGAGTCAAATGTGAACAAAGAACAGTGTCAAAAAAGTCAAATGGGACAATTCAACTGGGACGGAGGTAGTATAAAAAAATTGAGGGTGCTGGTTAAAAAGCATACAAAGTAACAACACAAAAAAAAGGCTTTTGTAAACGAAACCCTAATTAATAGTACTCTACATATGTGTGTATATAAAATTATGAATATTAACTTAAGAAGTGATGGATTGGGGGAAGGCGCTACTGTGCAGCTGCCTGCATTGTGCAGACAGTGGGAAGAAGACTTCTTTTTATGATGTTATGAAGTTTTGTGATATGTATGATCATTTTTGTAATGTCAGAAGATTTGTGATATCTAAAAAATTTGTGATGAATATAATTATTTTTGTGATGTCAAAAAAATTTATGATGTCTTAAACCTCACAAACATCACAATAAGGAAATTAGACAACACCATTTCAAAAACTGCATGTGCTGGGATTGGGGGATGTACAATTGGACAGTTTAAGGAAAAAGAAATTGTCCCACGGGAGTTACGGAAACAATAATAATTACTACTAATGACAAAATAATCCATTATTGTAAGCATCGACTTACTGCACATAAAAAGTAGATCGTGCACTAGGACAAAAGCATATATAAAAGCATGAAATTCATAATTTAAAAAAGATTCACATACTTAACCACCTAATGGTCATGTCTTATGACTTCCAACTTTATGGTTGGGTACGATTTCCACACGGTTACTATCCCTCCCTTTTAACTCGCATTTATAATTTGTGTGGTTTGGACTTCTACATATTTTGCTGACAATCAAACCCCCAACACTAGGGTTGGAAGATATAGACTTAACTGTTTGGGCAAGTCCTTATCCCAAATACTATGATGGATTGAAATATTAGTATTAATTTAATTCTGTTTTTAGATACATACAAATGTTTATTATGTTCTTATAATGATTTATCGTTGCTGGCTGCTGAGTTGACATAAAAATATGGTAGTACTTCTATTTGTTAAATATTTCCTCCGTTTTTTAAAGATAGCTACTGACCAACCCAGCACGCAGTCCAATGCACAATTTAAACCATTAATAACTCAAATTCGGTAGAAGTAAAAATTCTAAACTTCGGTATTTAAAAACTACAAGATGAGACGAATCTAACAAGATCTCACTTGGCTATATTTTAACTTGTATATCTATGATAAAACTTCAAATTAAAGTGTTTAGTGAATAGTGTCAATTTTACCAATGTAGCTATCTTTTCTAAACGGAGGGAGTATAATTGTAACGATAATAATTTAATTGATAATTGGAATCTATGTTATATGTGTAAGATAGGGTTCAAAATTAAGTGCTTTATTTTTCACTTATTAATTTCAATTCACTACAAGAAAACACGGATTTCCCGACCGAAAAATGCGGTCGGTAACACCAAAATACGGGTCGTTTCGGGGGTTACCGACCGCATTTTCGGTCGGAAATTCCTTGGTCCGAAATTTGCCGCCGACCAAAAAAACTGCCGTCGGGGACCAGCCGACCGCGTTACCGACCGCACGTTGGTCGGCAAATTTCCCGACCGAATTACCGACCGAACATGCGGTCGGTAATATTTGGTCCCAAAAGGTCCCGTGGAAATTTACCGACCGCAATTGCGGTCGGTAATTATTTTTTATGGAAAAAATGTGCCCAGGAGGGCTCGAACCAAGCCCCTCAACATCACCCAGCCACAACCCTGACCAGTTTGGCTAGCTCTCTAGCCCATCAATCATATTCCACCATGTGTCCTATATGGTATACCTTCCCAAATATGTTGGGAGAATTTGTTGAAGAGAGATCTCGAACTCGGGTCTGTCTCATGTCCCCTCGCACGTGTACCACTTGTGCGCCCCATGTTTCATGTCATCATATGAAGTGTTTTATATATAACCTATATAAATACATATATATATACATTTATATATACATATAAATGTGTAATTAGAAACTAAATTAAAATATAAAAATAAAAACTAAAATTATATATAAAAGCTAAAATTATATTAATTAAATAATAAAGAGAATTCAATAATTAAATAAAATAGAAGTATAAAATAAAATTAATTAAATAAAAAAATAAAATCAATAAATTAAATAAAATAATAAGATCATTTCAAAATTAAGATAAATATAAATTAATATATAAATAACTGAATAACTGAATTATAAAATAAATAAATAATTAAATGATAAAATAAATAAATAAAGGAATACTTAAAATTCTAAAAATAATCAAAGAAACAATTAATAAAAATATTAAATAAATAAAAAAAATTGAAAAAAATTTTAGCGACCGCAATTTCGGTCGGTAAATTATATTATTGTTTTAAAAAATAATAAAAATTAAAAAAATGGTAAAAAAAATTACCGACCGCAATTTCGGTCGGTAATGCGGTCGGTAACGCCGACCGATTTTTTTGTGGTCGGTGTTTTGGTCGCCAAAAAACTCCCTACGCAATAATGGAAATATTTTTCCCGACCACCATTTCGGTCGGGAATGCGGTCGGTAATAACGACCCGTCTTTGTTCGGTCGGTAATTGCGGTCGGGAATCAGCAGATTTCTTGTAGTGATTTATTTTTGGCATTAAAAATAAATTTAACCATTATATAATTATTTTTGTTTTAAATTTACTATTTATGGACTCAAATTTAGTCATTTAATTGGGTATTCGATTTTCCACACAGCTCTATTCCTCCTCTTGTTATTTTGTAATTTCTGTGCCATATGCTTCTACCATCCATTTTCTAGTTTGTATAGATTGTTCAGCAAAATAGAAAAAGAAAAACTAAAAAAATAAATCAGTCATTATTTGTACTTCAAACTCAAATCTCATTCAATGTCGGATGGGGACTTACTCTAGTGGTCAAGTTTCCAGACTCCCAACCAATTGGTTGGGGGTTCGATTCCCCACTGGCCCCCTATCCTTCCCCTTTATCTCTTTGTAATTTGTGTGGCATGGACTCCCACCACCATTTCCTAGCCAGTATATGCAAAAATAAAAAATAAAAAATATTTAACAGTCCAAATATAATAGTACTCCCTCCGTTTTTCAAAAAATGTAACACTCTTATTTTTCATGCAATCCAATGCATCACATTTAACACATAATATCTCAAATTGTATAAAAATATAAAATTATAAAAATTTGATATTCTAAAACTATGCGATTAGACGAATCCAACAAGATTTCACTTGACTATGTTTTATCTCATATAACTGTGTCAAAAAATTGAATCAAACTTACTCAATGAATAGTAGTAACTATTCACATGTTTCAATTATAAAAAAACGGAAGTATAATACCAAATGTAAACTATCTAATTCATTAGTTTTGTATTTCAACAACCCAGCCCCTACCTAGTGTTGGCATGAGTCCATTTTAAAGTGTAAATACTTACTAGCAGATAACAAATTGAAAAAAATAGATTGTGAACAATTTAAAGTAGAATGTGTTCAAAGCAAAGGACTAGCTCAATAAGAGTTCGTGTTTATTTTTGTTTGACTATGTACACTACAAAAATTTTGGTTTTATCGATCAAATTAAGATCACTTAACCCCAAAATTCAATTGCAAATAAAATTTGCGATCCAATGTTAAACAATCAAATTTGATAAACAAACAAAAAAAAAATAAAAAATTCTTGTAGTGATATATAAACACGTAGGTAATTTGCTCATTCTTGCTGCGACTACAACAGTTTTAAAAAGCGACAAAAAAATATCTTCAAGAGTTGCAACAAAGTGGAACACTTGCTGCATATAATGTGTATTTGTCCATGACAAGGGTATATGTCTGTGTGTAAAATAAAAGTGAGTTTGGCATTGTGGTGAGTGTGTCCCACATGGTACTAATGAATCAATGGACTAATGGTATGTGTATATCATATTCATAGTGATATAGTATAGTGCTATGAAGCTACACTTATAAATCCATCACATCCCCCTCTTCCTTTCTCCTCCTCCTCCCCCCAGCAATTCTCCATTTTCTGCCTTCTCTCAAATCACTCCAATTCTCTCCCACTTTCCTCCCTCCCTCCCTCCCTCCAATCTTCATTCTCTTTCACAATAAAATTATTACAAGTCCTTAGCTTGTGCGCCTAGCTACATTCCCTTTTATTATTAGCTTATCTTATATATATATATATATATATATATATATCCTTGAACCTTGAAAGAATAATAATGTCTCCACAGATTGTTACCATATCAGAGAAAAG
This sequence comes from Hygrophila difformis, assembly GCA_030278955.1. Lineage (NCBI taxonomy): Eukaryota > Viridiplantae > Streptophyta > Magnoliopsida > Lamiales > Acanthaceae > Hygrophila > Hygrophila difformis. The sequence continues at coordinate 50,493,133 of JAOANR010000003.1, forward strand.
GGTGGCCATGACAAACCAAAACATGGTCATCTCCGATGCCAAATCAGCAGGCGGCCGCCTCACTATGTCCATGGCCATTGCCGTCGCCATATCCAAATCCTCTCTATTGGCCCCCGAAAATTACTTCCCCACCAAAAGTAGGGTCGACGGCTGCCGGATCGCCGCCGCCCTTCTCGACTCAATGCGCGCCTCTTCGCCCACGCGAAGCAGGCCTAATAATAATAATGATGATGCCAAGGATCATCACTCTTGGATTGTTAGTTCTTCACAACAAACTTTTATTACATCCTCGTTTCTGTGTGTCTACGACACGTGGCTTACTAACTAATGTGGACATGCTTGATGGTCCGATGATGAACAGATTCGCCATCCCTCCGCCTTGTCCACGTTCGGCCAGATCGTGAGGGCTTTGGAAGGGAAGCAGATAGCCGTTTTCTTGGACTACGATGGCACTCTTTCGCCCATTGTCGACGATCCAGACCGCGCCTTCATTACCACCGAGGTTTGTTCGCTTGTCTTTTGTCTCTTGATCAATTGACGACGACGCGTCTAAAAAGGTCTCACTTTTGTGTTCCCGTTTTCTTCGATCATCATCAGATGAGAGAAGTCGTGAGGGATGTGGCGAAGTTCTTCCCGACTGCCATTGTTAGTGGCCGGTGCAGAGCTAAGGTACATTTCTTGTAATAAAGTCATTAATAACTATTGGAATTTGAAAAGCCGATTTGCCTCAAATTTTCCACATTTAAATTTTTAAGGTACATAGCTTTGTGAAATTGTCGGAGCTTTACTACGCGGGGAGCCATGGAATGGACATCAAGGGACCAACCAAAGGCCGATGCAAAAAGGTAAAATCTTTAGGACAAAATCTCGAGCTATCTATCCCATGTTTAATTTCCTCCACAAAATAATTGTCGTGTGTCTGGTCGATTTGGCTTAATTTTGTAGGGGACGCAAAGTGTTCTCTGCCAGCCTGCCAAGGAATTTCTGCCTATGATCGATGAGGTTGGTTTTGTTTTTATACCTTTCTTTAACTACAACTTTCATTACATCCATTGAAATAACCTCTAAAAACATATATGTGAAAAAAATCCCAGATATACAAGGCTCTGATCGAGAGGGTGAAATACATCGCAGGGGCCAAAGTAGAGAACAACAAGTTCTGTTTATCTGTGCACTACCGATGTGTAGACGAAACGGTACGTTGAAAAAGAACACCTTTGTAATAAAATAGACGATTCGAATGATGCTAAAAGAGAAGTCTTTGCAGAAATGGGGTGAACTGGCCGAGCAAGTAAAGATGGTGATCAAAGACTATCCGCGCCTCAGATTGAGTCCAGGCAGGAAGGTTCTAGAGATTCGTCCTGTGATCAAATGGGACAAAGGAAACGCCCTCGAGTTCTTGCTCGAGTCCTTAGGCTATGCAGACTCGGAAAATGTTTTCCCCGTCTACTTAGGGGATGACAGGACAGATGAAGACGCATTCAGGGTGAGTTCCTTTAGTACTTTTGACCGATCAATAGACCGGATAATATATACTAGTACTATATAGCTAACTTTGTTTTTAATCCTGCAGGTTCTGCGCGATAGAGGACAAGGGCTGGGGATTCTGGTGTCCAAAGTTCCTAAGGAGACAAATGCTTCGTATTCGTTGCAAGAACCATCCGAGGCAAGTAGACGTTAACGTTACCGTCGCGACACGTTAGGCTTTAGCCCTTGGTGTGCAGTGCAGCTGAGGGTATTGATTGATCAGTGATTCTGCTTATCAGATTTGTTATTTAACAGGTTAATCTTTGTCTGGTTTTGGGACAGGTGATGGAGTTCCTAAAGCGTTTGGTAGAGTGGAAGAAGCTGTCCCTACCAAGGCATTATTGAGAAAGCTGTTCAAAAATTTGTCCCTCCTCCTGCTTATGTTCACTTGTAGTAACTAGCAACCCAATCTGTCCTAAAGTTCTTCTATATGGAACAAGGCAGCCTGGATGCACCACTCATCTGTACTTATATTTATTTCTTTTCCCATCTTTTCTTTCCTTCTTTTTCAATGTAATTGTAATTTATTCCCTCAAAAATCATGTATGGAAAATGGGAAGCCATTAGGTTTGTTTGTTAAACGTTCAAAAGCATGCTAAATTAAACCTAATTTATAAAAAAAAGATCAATTTTTTTTGGTCAATATCGACCAGCACTAAATCTAGGGAATGAGGACTTACACAAACGGTCAAGTCCATGCCTTTCAATCCTAAGATTGAGGGACAGGCCCCTATCTCTCTCTCTCTCTTTTCTCGCTTTGTAATTTGTGTGGCATCGGTTACCACCACTTCTTCTCTGTCTTCGGCTCCTAAAAAAATGTTCTATAAAGTAGGGGTGAAGATTCTCAGACAAAGTATTGAACAAGAAATCAAGACATTACAAGGTTGTGTTCATGAATTCAAATGATAGAGAGAATCTACAATGTGTTAGAATATTTATCATTTTGTAGTACAAAAATATACTACTACAAGAGCTGCAGCAACAGCAGCAGCGAGTCACGGGCAAAAGTATTGCTGAAATGAAACAAGGTGAAAACTGAAAAGAAAAATGGGTTCATGATCCACGTGCAATGCTTGAGCTCCTTTCATTTTGCTTTTCATTATTACATAAAGACTAGAGTTATAATAGGGACTTGGAACCTTCTGAAAAGTATCCACACTTTGAATGAAAGCTAGCAGAGCAGGAGATGCATTATTTGAGTATAATGTATGTATGCTTTTATGGCTTTTTGAGTGCATAATAATAATTAGATGCACAACAATGCTTTATTAATTATATACTAATTGAAGCTCAACTTTATACACATCTGGGGAGCAGTGGTATCTAAGGGTTATGCCATCTATTCGTTGAGTATTTTAAAATCACTTTCAGATTTAAGAATTGCGTTATTTATTGTAGTGGAGTACTATTATTTTTGTTCCCTTTAGTTTTATACAAGGTTATCAAAATCTAGATCTTATGTAGGATCGTTTTTCCATTTGCAAGATCGGGGTCGTAGGATCGTATTCAGATCCTAAGATCCTATGAAATTAGGAGAAAAAAAATATATTCATATTGCATATTAGTAAATTACAATAACCAATATCAATATACAATAATTTGTTTAGCAAAAAAAAAAGGATAATAATTGAGCATTTAATACATGATGCTTGAGCTGTGTTGGATTTGTCATTAGAATTTTCCCCCTTTTCGTCAGTCTCAACCACTGTCTCATTGGATTCATCATCATCCATCTGGGCAGTGGTTCAGGACTAAGATCTCCATCAACAGGGGTGCTAGAAGGGATGCTACGTCAAGGGCGACGGTAGAAAAAGAAAGGGGATGTGAGGACAATGATAGGAAGAGAAGGGGGATACGACGGCAACGTCAACAACAAGAAGATGAAGGAGATACAACTGCGACTGTTGGAAAAGGAAGATGAAGGGGATGCGAGGAAGATAGAGATGCAAACAAAAATCTCTAGATCTGGATTTTGGAAAAGAATGGAGGATTGAAAAACGAAAAAATGAGATGAAAAATAAGAGGGAGTGGGATCGGATCGTTCAAAGATTTTAAGATCTTGTATAGATCCTATAGATCTTATCTAGATCTCACCATAATTTAGATCCCATATAGATCTTGATCGTTTTGGCTTTGTGGGATCGTAGGATCGTAAGATCCTAAGATCTATATCTAGATCTTAATAACCTTGGTTTTATAGATTAGGATATGTTAATTTTATGGATTAATTTAATGGATTGTGCAGATTTATGAGTAAACAAGCTAATAAGAGCATAAAAAATTTTAATGGGATGTTTGGGGGCGAGTGGATTCGCTAGAAGATAGCAGATTCAAAGAGCATATTGTCTCACATATCTCACTCCGAATTCACTATACGGTAGCGGGTTCCGGTAACTCCCAAACTCCCCAAATGTATGTTGGTTCAATAACATAAACTTGGGGAGAAAGGACTTGGCCAATGGATGAAGTCCCTGACTTCCAACCTTTATGTTGGAGGTTCGATATACCCGACCCCACCGTCCCACGTGTCTTCCATTTATCATTTTGTAGTTTGTGTAGCATGGAGAATAAAAGTAAAACAGAAGTAATTAAAAAAAAATGAGCAATTACTATTGTTGGCTGCTCGACCAATGGTGGTCTACTAGAGCCATCAATAAATCCAAGAAACGATAAAATATAGTTCTAGAATAAGAATTTGTTAACTAGTGAATTTCGGCTGTAAATTGGATTTGATAATCTTATTGTTTTATTTTTTATTTGGTAAGCAATCGGCCAAGAAAAATACAACAAAGAGACCAAAGAGGAAAAATAAGGAACTAAAAAGCGACTAAGCACAGGGGGAGACACAGCAAGCAACAAATACATAGTAGAAACAAAAACAAAGACAAAACACAGCACTAAAACCTTGGGTAACAGACACCCAAGGCGTAAAATACTGAAATATGACATTTAATAAGGAACGAATGAATTAATATTACCGGTGACATTAATATTGTGGGAATGTAAATATCCACATTTTTAGCTTGAGCATCCACTATGGAAAAAAAGATAAAATAGTCCTTTTTCTTTTCAAAAAATTCAAATCAGTCCTTTTTCTATTTTATTACCAAAACAGTCCTCTACAAATGCTAATTATGTCCAAATCAGTCCTTTTTTCACTAATTATATTCTAATTGCTGACGTGGCAAGGGTTTTAATTTAAACATGACACGTGTACATAATATTAGTCCTTTTTCTTTTATCTTTTGCCAATTCAGTCCTAAACTTTTATTTTGTTCTATTTAGTCCTCTACCCCAATCACTCATTTTTATATTAATTGGCATCAAACCTTTCAAATTATTTCATTTTAGGCCCAGAATCTTAAATTTTTTATTATTACTAATACATTTATCAAATAAATGCCCAACATACTTCCGTAAATAAAATTAAATACCAAACCTCATATATTGGGTTTGACCGCCTTGTTACCGGGTCTTCGAAGTTCCGAATTTTACGGACTCTCTCTAACCACCCGACCGTAACGATGGTTCATTGGTTCTGGTTTCCTTCAGCAACAATCAGCACAATCATACTTTGTGGACAATAAAATTCAGGCTATTTTTTTAATATTTTTAATAATATTAATATTTTTCAATAAAACCAAGGCTTCCTGTATCCATAACCTTCCAAAAATTCAAGTTAAATCATTTACTCAAATATTGCTACATCCTAAGGTAGGACGCAAAGTAAGATTCTGTTGATTGTTACTGAAGGAAATCAAAACCAATGAACAATCGGTTGCGGTCGAGTGGTTATTAGAGAGAGTCCGTAAAATTTCGGTACTTGAAAGACCCGATAACAAAGCAGTCAAACCCAATATATGAGGTTTGGTGTTTAATTTTATTTATGGAAGTATGTTGTGCATTTATTTGATAAATGGATTAGTAATAATAAAAAATTTAAGGTTCTGGGCCTAAAATGAAATAATTTGAAATGTTTGAGGCCAATTAATATAAAAATTAGTGATTGGGGTAGAGGACTAAATAGAACAAAATAAAAGTTTAGGACTGAATTGACAAAAGATAAAAGAAAAAGGACTAATATTATGCACACGTGTCAGGTTTAAATTAAAACTCTTGCCACGTCAGCAATTAGAATATAATTAGTGAAAAAGGGACTGATTTGGACATAATTAGCATTTGTAGAGGACTGTTTTGGTAATAAAATAGAAAAAGGACTGATTTGAATTTTTTGAAAAGAAAAAGGACTATTTTATCTTTTTTTCCCATCCACTATCCACATTACGGGCTATACCTAGGAATTTAAAACATTTGTCTTAGCTTGCACTTCCACAACCTACCCACACGCTCTCCCCTTGCCGTTATTATTATTATTTTTTTTCTTCTATGGTTACAATTCATTATTTCTCTTCTTCTTCTTTTCTTATTCTTACCACCTGAATTTGAGTTATTAATCGTTTAAAATGTGCATTAGCATACGATGCAAATGAAAAACGTTATACTAAAAAAACAAAACAGAGGAAGTACATACTAAACACATCAATATATCATATCGGGTAATTTAACATGTAATTTATTTAACGAGTAATATACATTTCTGCCAATTTAAAAAGTATTAATTCACCAAACACAATCTTATGAAATAATAACCGTACCCCCAATTATTGGCTTATTATTTATGAAATGGCATCCATGTGGTTGGTGCAATGCAAATCACAACAAGAAAAATTAAAAAAATTTATAATTTAAAGCGTAACTGGAAGTGTTGCTAAGACAAAGATTGAGTTTTGCGATTCTTTTTATTTTCTACTCCTATTTAACGACACTCAAAAGGTCGCTAACCACAATTTTTATTTTTATTTTACTTGTGTATGAAAGATCAAAGTATTAAGATGTTATTTTTCACGTGTTTAATCCAGCAATTGATTAAAGATCAAAGTAAATTACATAACTCACCTATCCAATTATGAAGTAATTTAGATCACTTTATCTTATTTTATTATGTGCCTATATCGGATAATAAGTCACACTTGACTAAGGCAACATACAATAATACTACACAGTTTTCTTGAAAGAGATCGTCCTATCCCAAAATTAATGTCATACTCCCTCCGTACCATTAAAAGTGGCCACTATTCCTTTTTGGGGTGTCCCATTAAAAGTGGCCACTTTCCCTTTTAAGTAAATTAGATTAACATAAACATGATTAAAAACCCCACAATAATGACAATTGTACTTTCTGCACAAAGTCCCTATATATGTTTAACTATTAATATCTCAAAATGGGTATAAATAAAAATTATATAAAATATATATTCTAAAACTATACGATTAGACGGTTCCAACAAGATCACACTTGACTATTTTTGTCTTTCTACATCATTACGATAACATTAAGTCAAAGTTAAATAATAAATATGGTTAAAAGTCAAATGTAACCATTATATATTAGATGGATGAATTAGTCAAATTTACTCACACCACTTTAACTACTAAATCCCACTACCTAAATTCTCGTGCCCAAAAGAAAGGGGCCACTTATATTGGGACGGAGGGAGTAATTAATTAATACTCCACATGAATTTGCAGGTAGGGGATGAAACAAAAATGACAGCCGCAATGGATGGATCCACATTTTCATACATCTTGTCACCCCAAAATAGATAGATTTTAATCGGTCATAACCCGATATACGATTTTTTTTTTTTTTTTCAATCTTTATTTTCCACGCAATTATTAATAAGGACATCGATATAATAATTGTATGCACGTATAACATCATTTTCACTGTCTCCAACATTTTCAATACACAAACACCTACCTTGTCTTTCTTCACTTAGCTTGCAATTGAGATAATTAAGTCTCCAGACTTTTGGAGCCAGGATTCACTCTATTACAAGAATTTTTCATTTTTACGATCAAATTCAGTTGCTAAACTCTTGATAGTTAATGAATTTGTAACCGAATTTGACCATGGTAGTAAGCAAACTTTGGGATTTATTAACTGAATTTTTCGATCATTGAAACAAACAAAAAAGCAATCTTATAATGTTCGGAATCAATGGGCAGTGAGGAGGATATGCTACGTTTTAGCAAATTTTAAAAATTGTAACCATCATAACTCAACATGAAGAAATTAAATGAACACAAGCATGCTCAACAAGCTAACTAATTATTAACTACTAATTAAAATCGGTAAATCATGTAAAAGAATTATATTACTATGTACTACTACGTTGGAGATTAAATATAAAGGACTGTAATTTTAAATGAAAGAGGGAGTAAATCGGTATTCCCATAATATAGGATCGAGTAATAGGGATAATGATTAATTAAATGATGCATCATAGGTAGTAATTATTAATGGGTTGAAATTATGGGGGAAAGTGCGATGGTTAGCAATATCGAAAAATTAGGCGTGGCATTGGCAATTGGCATATGGCAATATTCCACTATTTCTATTATTATTACGGTTTTGGTGAAAAAGGAGAAGTGAAGTGAAGGGATCCCATTATTGGCCTCCAACTGTGCGAGTTTCAGATATTCTAAGATGGTTCAATTCTTGTCGTTTTCTGGACAATTAAGTACTACTCCAGTTCTACTACTGTCTTCCTTGTCCCATGTGCCGTCTCATCCAATCCCATGACTAGAGGTGTCGAAACGGGCCCGCAGGGCGAAACGGGCCGGCCCACGCGGGCCCCGCATTTTTGCGGGCTTGAACGGGGCAGGCCTAAATGGGGCGGGCTCAAAATGCCTAGGCCCGACCCGCCCCACACGCGGGCTACGGGTTTTGCGGGCCGGCCCGCGTGCTTTTTAGAAAAATATTATTAAATTTATTTTTTAATGTAAAAAATATAAAATTGTGAATATTTTTTATTGTATAAACTAAAAACAAGATATAAAGATTTATAAATGAAATTAAAATTATAAATAATTAAAGTGTGTATTTTTTGGCATAATTATTTACTTTAATAGTACGTTTGTTGAATAATTCTTTAAAACTGAATTTATTCTAATTTGTAATATTAAATCGGTGTATTATATTTTAAAAATATAGTATTGGACAAGACAAAAAATTTATAATTAATGACTGGGTTGATAAAAATATTGTGTCTGACGGTCGAAGTCTTTAGGAGGTTAATCTGTTTTAGCAGTGATTTTATATTTTAAAAGTAAGATAATTAACAATCAAACTATAACAATTTACAAGTATTCATAATTTTTAATAAATAAAATAAAAAGGAATTTATACTTAAAAAAATTAATATGAATAATATAAAGAAGCAGAGAAATATTAGAAGATATCGACTATTTGTATAACAATTTAAAATTTAATATGTAACCAAAATTTTGATTTATGTTTGATGACCTAATGAGTTAGTGTTAGACATTGAATAATTTACCAAATAAATTAATCAATATTCAAAATCTAGTAAAATGTAAAAAAAAAAAAAAAAAAAATCAGGGCAAAGCCCGCGGGCCGGCCCGCCCCGCCGCGGGCCCAACCCGCAAAAGCCCGCCCCGCCGCGGGCTAAGCCCGTTTAGGCCCGCATCTAAACGGGCCTTAAATTCTTAAACCCGCCCCGCATATTTTGCCTTGCGGGGCGGGCCGGCCCAACGGGCTCGGCCCACATTGACACCTCTACCCATGACCAATAATGGCTTCAATACAATATAGACTTAGCTAGTATGTAGAATGAGCATTGTCCTGTGTTGTGGCCATCAAGATATTGGGCCGGGAAAGAAGGATTGGATCAGGCAATTGGGTCAGAAGAAGTCGAGGAAGTGTTCAGAAAAGCTTGATCTCACAGGCCGAGGCAATCGGCTAAGAGCAGCCGAAAGGGGAGACCCAGAATCGGCCCATAAGGCAGCCGGAGAGCGGTTACCAAGCTCCGGCTATAAATAGGGGATGTCAAGCTCAAAAAAAAAAGAGAGACCAATCCACTCCAAAATTTCCTTTATTTCAATTTAATTCTTTGTATATTTTACTGCTTTCCTTTACAGCTTTCATTTACAAGCTTTCCTAGAATCTAGCTTAGTTGTTAGCGGTTATTTCTCCAAATAGGCCGTTGTTTCTCAACAACTGGTAGTTTGGTAGCTCTTTCCCGGATAATCAGCCGTTGTTTCTTAGCAACCGGTAGATTTCTGTTTGTATCTAGCTTTGTCATTTGAATATAGTGAAATTTAGTCAAGTTTGGGCGCGTTATTAATTTCTCAGATCGTTAATCGGTTTGATCATTTTCCGATAGCTTCCCTTGAGGAGAAAGAGGTCCTTTGCTTGCACCAGCAGCCAAACAGTGGCACTCCCAGTGGGACCAATCTTCACAATGGCAGTTGATCCACATGCAACTGCGGCAGTCAACACGGTGGCGAGAACTGATTTGCCGCCAATTCATGAAGAGCGCACAGCGGATCCAGGCGAGTTCCCTCCAGGATTCTCAGGACCTTCGAATTCAACGCTCAGGAGTTTCCGCATGATGATTTAACCCCGCGGTTTTGCGATCACGTTCAATTCATGGTAGAAGCGGCGGTTACAAATTCCGTTCGACAGATAGAAGGAAATATACCCGCAGCTATGCCAGCTATGTCTAGAGTCGAACTAGCGAGGAATATGTATCCATGTGGGACACAGAACGTACATGCAACTCAGAATCCACCTCCAGTTATTCCGAACCCATCGCCGGTGGTTCAAAATCCTCATAATTACCAACAGAAGGCCTATCGGCTGCTTGGAGGGCAAGGACCGCGTCCTTATACTCCTCCGCAACAACTTAGGCATGAGCAGCATTATCAGCCACAACCACAACCGTCTGCGCCAGTGGTACAACAACAATATCCACCACTTCAGCAGAATCAACCACAGTTGGTTGATAGGGAGTTCATAGCAGAGATCATTCGTACTCAGTTTGGTAATCTCATCGGTCAGGAGAATCGACCGATGTATAGAAAACCTTATCCTGATTATATAGAAGAGCAATGTCCGTTGCCTAGGGGAGTAAAGGTTCCTGATTTCAATAAGTTTTCAGGAGAACTCGGCCGATCGAGCATATCGGCCGATTCATAGCTCATTGCACCAGGATAGCGCAGAATGACTTCCACAAGTTGATTTTATTTAGCTTGTCGCTTACTGGTCCAGCGTTTGAATGGTATATCAATGTGCCTCCAGGATCGGTTAATACTTGGGCAGAAATGGAATGGTTATTTCATGACCGATTCTACAATACTAGTCCTGAGGTGTCAGTAGTAGATCTAACCTCTACCAAGCAGAAAGCAGGAGAAACGGTTAATGAGTTTTTGGAGAGGTTCTACGCCATTAAAGCTCAAATGAAATCGATGTTACCAGAGCATGAATACATTCAGATCTTGAAGTAGAATTTGAAGTTTGTCATCAAGGATAAATTGATGGTTACAAGACCAAGAATTGTGGCCGAATTGACGGCCGAAGCAATAAGAATGGAGACTTATCTGGCGGAACAAGCGACTTTTAAGTCAAGCCGAAGCCAAAGCGGAAGATCTCAATCTATCCAATCGGCTGCATCCTTTGCAGAGTCTCTGGACAGGTGTGAGGTTGGAGAAGAATTTAATATGGATGATGTCCCTGCCTTAGCCGAAGTTGCAAGGGCCGAGTTGGTAATTAAGAAGCCTATGACTTGTCCGGCTCTTCGGCCAGTAAGGGGAAAGGAGAAGGAGGGTGAAGTTAGAGATGAATCTCAGAGATTTTATACTTTTGATCTTTCTCATATGGATGAGATCTTTTATTATTGCTTGAAGAATGGAATTTTCGAGTTCAAGGTAAATCGTCCGCAGCCGACCAAGGAGCAGATGGAGGTTGGGTGGTGTAGATTTCATGGATCTGCCACTCATACCACCGCAGTTTGCGAACATTTTAGGAACATGGTCCAGAAGCATGTTGATGATGGGAAGTTGAAATTCCCAGACATATTAATGGCAATTGATAAGAACCCGTTTCCAGTTGCTAACATGGCGATGGTGCGCCCCGATCAAAATAAGTCTGTTCATGATTGTTTAGGGGATCAACCATCAACCAACAAAGGGTCTGTACAAGATCGGCTGGGAGTGCAACCATCCTTCAGAAGAAAACGGGAGTATGGAGACGATTGGGTTCTCCTCAGAAGGAAAAAGAGAAAGTGTCAGATGTTTTCGACCGACCGGGAGATTATGAGGTCAAGCAATGGATCAAGTGGTCGGAAGGTGGAGAACAATCAGAGCTCAAGGAAGAAAGGGAATAGCCGAATTTGAAAATAATTACTAATGGTTGGGATTCGGAGATGAAGTTAACAGCTGATAAAAAGAATGGGAAGACTGTAATATAGATTACAGTCCCAGAAGAAGTTGTATCTCCGGCGATGAAGAAGTTTAGAAGACCACCAGCTAATACTCAGGTTGGTCAATGGGTGCAAAACTCTCTAAATCAGAGGCATTTTGGCATACCCGATTTGAAACCTCGGCTTGGAGGGCAAATAATGCGATCGCCCCAAAGGGGAAGGGAGCATATCGTACTTTCAAAGGAAGAATGCAGTGGTTGAAAGCAGCCATGGCATATGAGGAAGAGTGCGAAATGATGCACATAGAAGAAGACTTCCCCAATGACTGTTCTTCATCTGAGGGAAGAATTTTGAATAAGGTGTTTTCGGCTTGTCTTAAGTCAGCCGAAAGCAGAAGAGAGAAAACCTGTGAGCCGAAAAATGATGAAGATCGGCTCAAACATAAGAGGGAATTTCGGCCAAAAGAAAAGGAGCTTAGGGCCGATAATGATCGTGTAGAGCTGAAAGAAGAGTGGAAGCCTAGACCAGTACGAACAAGGGAATGGAAACCTAAAACGTCCATTGTCGCAAATAATGAGACTCTTTCAATTGGACAATTCAAGTTCGACTTTGGATCTTGTGCTAACATGGTAGGCACGACCATAGCAAGCAGTGAAGAGTATTGATCCGATACTGAACCAGCTGTGGTGTTTTGTTTGAAAGAAGGCGAGTACTTCGGCGAAGAAGAGCCCGTTATGGACTTCTGTTTCGCCAAGCTGGAAGCGCTTCGGCTAGAGGCCGAAGGTGAGAAGATTATCGAAGAAGGGTATAAGGCCTTCGTCCCAGAAGCTCAACCAAGTACGATCTTACCTCCTACCATAAAGATGTCTCAGCATGTGAGTCCTCTTTATGTTAAAGGTTGGGTAAATGGGAAGCCATTGAGGAGGATGTTTGTTGACGGTGGAGCAACTGTGAATATCATGCCGGTATCTACTTTGGCTAAGATCGGCCGAACTAGGGAAGATTTGCTATCCACAAGAATGGAAGTATTAAGCTTTGTGGGAGCACAGATTGCGGCAGAAGGATGCATTTTAGTAGATGTTACAGTCGGAACGATCTCAATTCCAACTATGTTTTTTGTAGTGGATGCTGAGGTCCCGTATGCGGCCTTATTAGGCCGATGCTGGATTCACACAGCTAGGTGTTTGCCATCAACCCTTCATCAGAAGATATGGTTCTGGAAAAACGATGGCACGGTAGAGGAAGTAGATGGTGACCAACCTCCATTTCCGGTCAGCTCTGCTGGACGAATCGATGCGGTATTATACGAAGAGCCCATACAACCGTTCCTAGCGGTGGTAGGGGACCGATACCCAGAGGTGGTCGAATGTGAATGGACGGACTTGGGATTCAAAGTCAGATACCAGAACGACTTACGGCCAGATGTAGCAGAAGGTAAAGATGGATGAAAGCACCAAAGAAGTAACCGAGTTCGAATCGGTCGAACTCGAGTCTACAAATGAGAAGGCAAGATGGAGTGAACTCATGGACGCTTTCCCAAAGCGGACACCGGAATTCAGAGAACAGGATCCTTTAAAGATGGTCAATGTTGGCACAGACGAGTATCCACGAGAGATTCCAACCGGTGCGAATCTGGATCAACATATGATCAGCCGATTCAAGGAAGTACTAGTTGAGTTCAAAGATTGTTTTGCATGGGATTATACAGAAATGCCTGGATTAGAAAGATCAATTGTGGAGCACAGACTACCTATCAAGGAAGGGTTTAGGCCGCATAAACAGTCGGCCAGGAGGGCAGCGCCCGAAATAGTTCCAAAAATTAAGGAAGAAATAGAAAAATTGTTAGCGGCCGGATTTGTTAGGCCAGCTAAGTATGTAGAATGGTTGTCAAATATTGTATCTATAATAAAGAAGAATGGGAAGTTGAGAGTTTGCATTGATTTCAGGAATCTTAATATAGCAACTCCCAAAGACGAATATATTATGCGCATTGTTGATTTGTTAATTGATTCGGTCGCAAAGCAAGGAATGTTATCTTCTATGGACGGATATTCTGGATATAATCAAATCTTTATGGCCGAAGAAGATGTACACAAAACTGCATTCAGATGCCCTGGAGCTATTGGGATTTATGAATGGGTAGTGATGCCATTCAGTATGAAGAATGCAGGAGCCACATATTATAGGGCCATGAATTATGTCTTTCATGACCTAATAGGAGACTGCGTGGAAGTCTACATTGACGATGTCATGGTCCGATCCAAAGATGTGGAGAGCCATTTGGCCGATTTGACAAGAGTGTTTACAAGGATGAGGTTACATACAGTTAAGATAAATCCAGCCAAGTGTGCTTTTGGAGTGCAAGCAGGGAATTTCTTAGGGTTCTTGGTGCATAACAGAGGTATAGAAGTTGATACAAACAAAACCAAGGCTATCCAGGAAGCCATACCTCCTCATGATAGGATGAGTCTGCAGAAATTCTTAGGTCGGATCGGTTTTGTGATGAGATTCTTGGCAAATGCGGCCGGAAAAGGAAAGCGATTAACCAATCTGCTAAGATTAAAGAATGAAGAAGAATTCAAGTGGGGAGCTGACCAACAAAGGGCCTTTTGAGCAATTGAAACAGGCTCTAATCAATCCACCCGTGTTGGTCTCTCCTGTCCTCGGCCGACCGTTGAAGCCATACATAGCGGCCGAAGAGTCCATATGAGCATTATTAGCTCAAGAAGATGAGGAAAGTAGAGATCGGGTGGTTTACTATCTGAGCACGATTTCAAAGATGCAGAACTCAGGTATTCGCCGATTCACAAGTTGGAATATTATATTCAGCCAAGGCAAGTAATGGTAGTAGCTCCGATTGACATAGTCAAGATCATGATGAATGATCCAATCAGCAGCCGAAGAATGGCTAAATGGGCCATGAAATTAAATTTGTACGATTTGAAATACCAACCACCAAGGGCCATGAAGGGACAAATTGTAGCCGACTTTCTGGCCGACCACCCAATGTCACCGATATTAGGAAATATTGAAGAGAGAGTTTGGCCGAAAGGAGTAGACGAAATGGGAATAGTAAACCTACATCCGTGGACGATGATGTTCGATGGTTCCAAAGCTGCTTCAGGGGTTGGAGCAGGTTTCACACTACATACACCGGAGGGCATGGTATACAAATACTATGTGCAATTGCCTAAGTCCTACACTAACAACCAGGCGGAGTATAAGGCACTGATCTCGGGATTACGACAGTTGATAAAGGAAGGGGTCGAAGCCATATTCATCAAGGGGGATTCTCAATTGGTTATTCAACAATTACTTGGGGATTTTTCTGTCAAGAGCTCACAGCTAATCGGGTTGTATGAAAAGGCGATTGTTCTGTTAGAAGAGTTTGACGAGGTATACGTTGAGTATGTTCCAAGGAAAGAGAATGAATTGGCCAATGAGTTAGCCAACATGCGGCCAGATATCGGTTAATGTCGAAAGCAGGTAATATGGAAATATGTTTATCCGAAACTGAGAAGGCCGAATGGATTAAAGAAATAGCACGAATCTTATAAGATCCAGCCGAAGCCAACCCAGCTGAAAATCGGAAGGCAATGGATTATATAGTAATAGGAGGATTATTCTTTAAGCGAGCCATTGATGGAATATTGCTCCGATGTGTAGGAGAAGAGGACGCTAAAAGAGTGATGGACAAAGTCCATGAAGGAATTTGTGGCGCACATCGTGCTGGAAAATCAATGAAATGGAGTATTATTCGGCTAGGATACAATTGGCCGAATATGGGAGCCGATTGCGAGAAATATGCCAAAGGATGTCGTGAGTGTCAAAAGCATGGGCCGATCCAGAAGTTACCGGCCGAAGAATTGCATATTATGATTAAGCCATGGCCATTCCGAGGATGGGCTATGGATATTATTGGAAAAGTTCATCCATCTTCTTCAAAAAGACATGAATATGTCTTGGTGACCACAGATTATTTCACGAAGTGGGCCGAAGCACAAGCATACGTCAGCATTTCCCAAGAAGAGGTTATTGAGTTCATTAAGAAACAATTGATTTACAGGTTTGGAATTCCACAGACAATCTTAACAGATAGAGGAACAATGTTTGTGGGAGATAAGATTAAGGCCTTTGCAGACGAATATGGAATAAAGATTGTGCATTCATCGCCATATTATCCACAGGGAAATGGGCAAGTAGAGGCCACAAATAAGCAGTTGATAGAGATCATAAAGAAGATGATCGAGGATCAACCGAAGAAGTGGCATGAAAAGTTGTCCGAAGCACTATGGGCCTATCGGAATGCCAAGACTTCAGCCACTGGGTTTACACCATTTCGGCTGACGTGTGGGATGGATGCAGTTCTCCTAACCGAAATAACAGTGCTGACCTTGAGGACAAGTCAAGCGGACCAGGTGTCAGCTGAACAATATGATCAGTCAATGAAAGATGAGTTATTAGATATTAAGTCTGATCGGGTACAAGCATTCGAGAATTTACAGAAGAACAAAGATATTGTAGCCGATTGGTACAATAAGAGAATCCGCATTAAACGATTTGAAGTTGGCGATTTACTTTGGAAAGGCAATGGCCACCCAAACAGAAGGATGACTGATTGGGAAAGTGGAGCCCCAACTGGGAGGGCCCGTTTATTGTTCAGACGAAGTTACCAAATAGAGCATACATATTAGTGGACGAAAATGGAGAAGAAATGACAAATCCAGTTAATGCAAGATATATGAAGAAATATTATGCTTCAGTTTGGGATTAAGCGAGAAAAATAAATATTTTATTCCAAGGATGAACATTACAAAGAGGAGCTACTTCGGCCGAAAGCGGCGTCGATAGTCCGAAAGTACAATATACAAGGGAAACCTCCTAATCTATGCAGGCATATAAAAGGGAAAGGTCCTAAGAAAAGGACCTAGAGGATTATGTTAAATAACCCAGCCTTGTATAACGCTGCCAAGAGACATCGGCGGAACCAAATGCGGTGGCGAGACCGCTTACAAAGGAATAGCAGCGCCAATTGACCCAACTACCGAGCCTTAATCTCTGGGAGCGCTAGAACGAATAGTAAAACGTCCCAGATGTAGAAGTCGAACTCGGGTACAGCCTCCGCACGATCTCAGATAAGAAGATGAGGGGTACAACCGAGGCACACAACCAAGGCGGTGGAAAAAGAGAAAATGGAGGAACCACTAAGAGAAGTGGGTTCTCCATTAGACAAGGTCCGACCGAATATGCAACCACAAAGTAGAAAAGCACTCTGTTTGCATAACCGTCGAGACCTTCATTTGGAAAAACAGTCAAAGATCCTCTTCCATATGAATATGGCGACAAGGATATTAGCTGAGCTCGTGCCGCATGGGCGAGGAATTTTCGTACCACGTCTGGAAGTCCTTGCATAAAGGCATCAGTGGAATACGATGCGGGCACCAGTGATAAAGGATCCATTGGGAGAAAAGGGAAACCCATATTGGTATGGATAAATGAGAAGGGAGGGGTGATGGAAGAAAGAACCCAAAGGAGCTGGGTATTTATAGGAGAAAAATAAATGCCCAACGGAAGAAACGGTTAGTATTAAAAACTATTTATGGAAAAACGTTTCAACTAGGTCCCGATAAAGTTGGACCACTCAGTAAATAGCCATAAAGAGGACCGAAAATCACGGGATTTCTGGTAAGATACATATCTGATGACGGAGTAAAAGATATGAATCAGATTTCAGAATCACAGTGAGGATACGGATCCAAAGGTACATACATAGGCCGATATAAGCTCAACAGTTGGCCGACCAGAGCCAGTACGAGTTAAAGAAGAGTAGCCAAAAAAGGGGCTAATAAATTGGCACCCAGGAGGATAATTCAATATCAATGTTTACAAAATATCACCCTATATATATATATATATATAAAGAGAGAAAAAGTCATCTAGCGATCCTCGCTATCGTCAAACTGCACATCTTCATCTAGGCCTTGCAGAGAACCGATCTGAGGGTCAGTGCAAGGCGAAGGATCAATTCTTGAAACTGAGTCCACGGCAGAAGGAGTCTGTGACGCGTGGCAAGACAAGGGATGAACGGGTATTAGACCGGCATCAGTAGGATCAGGAGGTGGCAGAGGATCGGATGTATGAAGGGAAGTGGCAGATTTCCCCGAAGTAAGAAGAACAGAGGTGAGACCGTGGATATAGGAACAAATATATATATAATACTAACACGAAGGGGAATGAGAGAATACCTGCAGGAGCTTTCGAAGAAGAAGGAACATCATGAGATGGAGAAGCCTCAATCTCCGATTGGTCCAGACGGAATACATCCGGTTGTGGTAGGACACAAGCAGTACGTTTGGCCCCAAGGCTTTCAATAGCCGAGTCCAGATGAGCAACTAGTGATTGAGTCTCAACCCATTTCTCTTGGAAAACGCCAAGAATATGATCATTAAAGTTGGATCTCATGGCGAAGTAAGAAGCGTTCTGCCATGAATCTAGAATTTTAGCCTTGGGAGGTTCGGCCGATTGACGAAGGTGCTTGATTGATCGTTTTAAGACGCCTGATTCCCGCCTCGTTTCGTCTATGGCCAACTGCAATTCTTGTTCTTTCCATTGAAGTCTGGCTATTTTTAAGCGGGTCGAAGAAAACTCCTCTGCATACTTAAGCTCACGAGAATTTACTTCAGAGAGAGTACCCATACGAACCCGATATTCAGCCGAATAGTTATCAAATTCGGCTTGAGAAGAAGCTATAGCCTCCCGTTTGGCTAAAAGTTGGTTCCGCATTACTGTGTGCCACGAGTTCTTGGTCCAAAGAAAGGACAGACTTAGTAATCATTTGAAGGGTAGCATCCAAGTTCAAAGAGACCATCTCCTCATGAAAGTACTGATCAAGATGAGACAGGAGGAGGAGGATTGGTTTTGGGTGCACAAATTCCACGTCAGACTGTCTGGCTATCAAGTTACATAATTTGCCTAGACAATCCCCTAGGGGGGCTGAAGGGTCTGATGGGGGTAAAGACGGGAGAACGGGAGAAAAGAAGTCGTCCAGGACTTGCTGGTTAGAAAATGGAGATGAAGGAATCTGACCAGTAGAAGCATCACCAGGGGTATCGGTCGTATCCGCAGAAATCAGTCCAAAGGGCTCCGAAGCGGCAAAAGACAAAGATGCAGTGAGATCCTTGTTCGCTTGTTGTGGTTCGGCTGGAGAAGGGTCGACTGAAGCAATCGGATTAGGATCGTTCGTTTTCTGAGTCTCAACCTCAATAGAGCCAGTAGCTATGATCGGAGCAGGAAGAACGATTGGTGTCCAAGGATCAGAAGAGACCTGGTGAGAGGAAGAGGGAGTGATGACTTACTGAAAGGAAAGATGTAATAAAAAGATTCGACCTACCATGTCATGAGCATTGGGAATTCTGCCAAGCGGTGAGCGAGAGGATCGTTTCCGAGTCTTGGTAGATGGAAGAGAACCGGTGAAATGAGCCGAAGAATGAACAAGTCTCTTGCGGCTAGGATCTGAAGTTATAGGATGAGAAGTACCTGCATTCAAAAGTTACAAACAGATAAACAATAGAGGGATATGCGACATCAAAGAGATATATCCATAAAGTAACATACCTTAACGTGAAGGAGAGGATATACTAAGGTCTCGCCTGGAGGAGGAGTCAGGCGAGGATAGAGGAAAAGAAGGGAACGACAGGATGGGAGAGAAACCACTCCGCCGTAAGAGAGGGTTGGGGTCGGCACTGAAGTAAGTACGAGCAACGCCGTCCCACCAAAGCCGAAAATGATGGGTAGAAAGCCCAGCGCGAATGTGAAATTTCGGGACGTCAAAATCTATCAGGCGCCGATGCTAAGTGGCGCATTATCTTCGGCTAGAAGAAAGGGAAAGTTGTTTGTCGATCCGATAAGCTACCACCAAATCCTGGCCGAAGCCGAACTGACGGCTGACCAAGTGAGGATTATAAATTTCGGCAGGGGTAGTAGTATTAAGAAGCGCGGTGGAACCATAAAAGATATGACGAGGGAAGATACATTGGTTCCAAAGCTGAGCAGAGGGACGAGGAAGAGGAGTTCCATAAGGGGCGGTGGCAATGTTCTTGATCCATGTAAAATCGGCTTTTCGGTAATGGTAGTGGGAGAAGGCCTGATCAGCAGTTTGGCCCAGAAAATAACCGATCCATTGAGGGATCAACATAGAAGGAAGTGACGTCTTCAGAAGATTAGGGCCAACGAAATGATCTTGACGAATATCGTAAGAAGGAAAGTCCGATATGTCCTGAAAATGCCAAACCAACCACAAATGAAGGAACCACAGAGGACCACGAGCTTTGCCCGGAAAACCATTCTCTCAACCCGAAACATAAGCCGACATGCCTGCGTACAGATGAGCAAGGAAGAAGTCGGCCAGCGGCAAGATAGTTTGCTTAAGAATTTCGTAAGCTAAGGGGTAGGTTTCGAGAAGGACCCCTTTTGAAGGCGTGCACCAGAAGAATCATGTTAAGAAGTATATCATGAAAGCGAGGGGTTCCTCAGTATGAGGATCAGGTGAGGAAGGATCACTCTGGTGAGTAACAATCCAACTGTGGAAAGTATTTCTAGAAGGAAAACCGGTGGTTTTTTCTTTAGGTTGATGAGAAGACACAACACTAAGGTTGTCCCCACGAATCGAAAGATTCAGGAGGATTTTAACGTCCTGGATTGTAGGGGTCATTATATCCCAAGGGAAACAGAAGCAGTTTATAGTGGGGTTCCAAAAACATAAGAGGGCCAGAATGGGACGAAGATCAGTAGGAAAATGCTCAACACTAAGAAAGATTAAGCGAATGAGGTTTGCGCTAGACCAGGAACTGCGACAATAGGGTTCAAGATGACGATACCAAGCCAAATAATCGGCAGAATCCGACGGCCAGATGGCAAGTGAGGGAATAAAAATTCGGGAAGAAAACCAGGAAGCATAGAGAGGTATATAGCGATTTTCAAAAATGCGAGCAATGCATTCATCGATTTCCTCAGGAATGCCTAACGGGCCCAGACAATAAAAACCTTCAGGAAGATGGCGGACCGCGGTATAAGAAGCGGACAAACTTTCAATCTTTGCAATCTGGGTTGAGGGAACTAAGACAGAGCGCGGGTCCATAGAGGAAAAAATGATTAAGGAAGAAGACACCTGAGAAAAGAGGGATAAAAGCAAAGGAGGAGTTTGTAGGAAAACAACGTAGAGAAATGCGAGAGGCAGAAGATGGAAAGACGGACAATGATGGAAAGAAGAAATAACGAGATCCGAGGAGCATAAGAGATCGTGGCCGGATTCCTAGGGGGCGTTGACGCGAAAAAGGGAGGAAAATGGAAAAATCAGGTTTACTTGGGCTCTTTCCGGCCGGAAACATACCCAAGTAAAGGAGGGCATCTATTGTGGCCATCAAGATATTGGACCGAGAAAGAATTATTGGGCCAGACAATTCGGCCAGAAGAAGCCCAGCAGTGGATAGTGAGCAAGAAAAGATGAAGTGTTCAGAAAAGCTTGATCTCACAGGCCGAGGCAATCAGCTAAGAGCAGCCGAAAGGAGAGACCCAGAATTGGCCCATAAGGCAGCCGGAGAGCGGTTACCAAGCTCCGGCTATAAATAGGGGATGTCAAGCTAAAAAAAAAAGACCAATCCACCCCAAAATTTGCTTTATTTCAATTTAATTCTTTGTATCTTTTATTACTTTCCTTTACAGCTTTCCTTTACAAGCTTTCCTAGAATCTAGCTTAGTTGTTAGCGGTTATTTCTCCAAATCGGCCGTTGTTTCTCAACAACTGGTAGTTTGGTAGCTCTTTCCCGGATAATCAGCCGTTGTTTCTTAGCAACCGGTAGATTTCCGTTTGTATCAAGCTTTGTCATTTGAATATAGTGAAATTCAGTCAAGTTTGGTCGCGTTATTAATTTTTCGAACCCTTAATCGGTTTGATCCTTTTCCGATAGCCCCTCTTGAGGAGAAAAAGGTCATTGGCTTGCACCAGCAGCCAAACACCCTGTAAGTGTAGTCTCATCCAATACCATGACTAATAATGGTTATGATATACTACTATACGATGTTTTATATGACGGTGGAGATTAATTTTGTGACGTATGGGAAAAAAAATTATTTTAAAAAGTAACTGAAATTTTTAATATTAAAATCAACATATCACAAATATAATCCCACACATCACACTAGGTGGAGACATCTCAAATAACAGTACAATTTAGGGTGCAGTTACCTGCATACACTCTACCCATTCTCGCTTGATCAATACTCCCTTCATTGATTCCATCAAACCATCTCGAATAGCCAACACCAAACTCAAACCCATTTTACAGTAAATGTCACATCAAACATTAATTCATCTCCAACCATTTACACTAAACTCAAACTCAAAGGAATATTCTCTATATATTCTTTTCCAAACAAACTTATTTATTTTTTCAATCATACCCATCATTTCTTATAAATTATATATTAACCCCACATAAATTCAATAATCATTAATTAAGAAAGAATTACATAATTAGAATATGAATTACACTAAATGGTGAGACATACATATTTATTTAAAAGCAAATGATTTTTATCCAACATCAAGAATTGGAATTTGTGTGTTTTTCCCACAAGTGTTCAACTAATGCATTACGAAGTTCAAAAGTGCATCTCTACTTCTCATGTTCGTGCATATGCTCAAGCTGAGCAACTTCATATTTTACAAAAAAAGAGCCAAAGAACAAGGTCAACCGAATCTTTAAGCAACTGGAACATATTCTCCGTATTTCAATAGTATTGGAGGATCCGATGTTGATTTAGATGACTATAACTTAATTTTCCGTTTACGTAGTTATTTGGTTGTTTAATATTGTACGTTTTTTTAAGTTTCTGATATGTGTTATTTTTAATTATATTTTCGTATGCTAATGTAATTTTTTTAAATGATTGCTAAGATTGTATCAAAACTTTAAAAATTTAGTTATCTTTATGTTTAAAATTTATTTTATAAAGAAACCTTAAAATTTTTACTCTAAATAAATATAAAATATATTTAATAAAAAAATGTATGAAGTATAAAATTATTAACCATAATACAATCAATATTCAATTTGCAACAATTGGAGGGATGAGATTGCAATTATTTTAATTGCAAAAAGTGAGATAGGTTTGTGAATAGTAAAAACTACAATTTGAGTATTTACTATTCATAAAACTCAAAAAACTTGAAATGGGTTTGGTTTTAGGATATTGTTGGAGAGAAGATGTCAACCCATTTTGAATTATAGGGTACCATTGGAGATGCTCTAACACCTTTATTTGCAATTTATTACTACTCCCTGCCTGTTTATTCTATTTTTGTCATTGTTTCTTATCAGGTTTGATACATAAAAAATATAGTTATTTTTATTTTGTTAAATTTGTCTAATTGTTTATTTTTAAATATATTTTATTATAAATTTTACTTATACATATTTTAAAATATTAAATACTACCTATGTTCTCTTGAAAATACAACATTTCACCCCAGCACGCAATCCAATACACATCTTTAACGATTAATAACTTACATTGTGTACATATAAAAATTAGAAAAAATTGATATTCTAAAACTACATTATACGAAGAATCCAACAAGATCTCACTTGACTATATTTTTTCTTATATAACTATGATAAAAATTTGAATCAAAGTTAAACAATGAATAGTAGCAAAAAGTGAAATGTTTCACTATCAAAAAAATGGAGGTAGTATTAAACAAATATACTGAACGACATGTCCAAAATTTTGGCACATAAATATGGGATATACAAAATACTTATAAGATTGTGTTGCACGCTTTCGGCTTTCATCTTTTAGCAATAATTGTTTACAACATGGAATTTGCTTTTATATTGTTTTATAAATATAATTTATTTTTTATTAAGTCTTCAAACAATAGAATTCTATACTTACATATGTTCTTAAGTAACTGCAATATTTCTGCATTTTACGCAATTCAATAAATATATTTAACCAGTAATAACTCTTATTGTATATAAACAAAAATTATAAAAATTTGATACTCAATTGTCTGTGTTTTTTCTCATATAAACTATGTTAAATAAATTAATCAAAGTTATTAAATAAATAGTTACTACTATTCAAATCCTTCAAATAAAAAAAGAGGGAGGGATGAAGTATTATTTCTGAGCATAGAAAAGAGCCAAAAACACATACACGAAAAAGCGCCCATAATTACGTTAATTGAAAATGTGAAAACCACCACCAAATCCAGAAGAAAACCCTAATTAGGATCGATCCAAGCAGTCATCTTTTTAAGGACTCATTCACGATTCAATGCTAGCTAGGCCAAATCATAAATGATTGTTTCTATTTATGTAACACCCCCATTTTCGGGGCAGCGGAAAGATAGGGTGCTACTCTAGATGTTGCCGGCTCCGGAGTGAAGGTTGTCTCCACAAACCAGCATGAGCTCTTTCCAGTGCGGCTTTGGCCTCACTCACGCACACCCTGCAGGGAGACTTCCCAGGAGGTCACCCATCATAGAATTACCCCAAGTCAAGCACGCTTAACTTTGGAGTTCTTATAGGATGTCTACCAAGAAAGAAAGGTACATTGTCGGTATAAGTAGCTTATTTCACTTCATTTAAGTCATTCTCCTGTGTATTACAATTTACTTTTAGCAACATACGAAAAGCGTAATTTACATGAAGATATCAAAGATTGAATTAACCCCAATACTATCTAGAAAAATTCCCCCGATGTGAGTCCGATCCGTAGCTTTAACTGCAATCGATTTCAAGACTTCAATTTCTCCATGAATTTGACTTCAACCAAGGATCCAATTGGATGAAATTATAGTATTAGATACCAAGAATTAAGAACTTATCAGAATAAGTTCTAAACTTCAATCCTTATCAGAATAAGTTCTAAACCCTAGCTTTTTTAGTTGTTCATCTTTAGCCCACGCTCGTCGCGTCTTTCATCTAAAAAACAAAAGAAAGAAAAGAATAAGTTCTAAACCTAAATCCTCTAGCTTAATGAAATTTGGCCACCAAATTTGAGTCTCTGCCTATATACGCTATTATGCTCGTTCCTATTGATCTCTACTTGTTTCATCAAGTTTTGAGAGTATCAATTGGGATGCGCACGTTGCATAGAACTATAAAAATAGAACACTAATTATGTTCCAAGAAATTTATATATATTATATATACACACACATAATTAATTATATATCTATCTTGACATATACTATATATTTAGAAAAATCCAATACATATCCTAGTATCAACTCCCAATTTAAACCCAATGACCGAAAAACCATTCTTTTTTTTTTTGGGGTTACACAGCCTGAAAGGCGAGCGAAAAGGAAAGAAAAATGAAAGCGAAAGAACAAAAAAAAACATTTAACGCAGCCGAATGTAGGCTACGCCATTGGCATCATGCTCATACTGTGGTCGTACCTCATCCGGATGAAAGGCCCAAGTAGTGTAAAACTCCTCCGAGCAAGCCGCCATCCTCGCAAGACCATCCACCACTTGATTCCCTTCACGGAAAACATGACGAAGAACACAACCCGGCATGGAGAGAAGCAGAGTGCTAACCTCCTGGATCATTGGCCACAACATGTGCCTATGATTTACAGTACCTAAAACCAAACGAATGACCTCAAGCGAATCAATAAAGCAAGCCTTCAGTCCCACCTCAAGCTGTCGTGCGTGCATCATCCCTAAGCGTAGAGCTAACAGCTCGACCTCTACTATGCTCCTCCTGCCAAGACTGCCACTACATCCTCCAAGCCAGTATCCATCCTTCGACCTTATAGCAGCGCCAAACCCAGAGCGCCACGGCTCTTCCATGACGGAGCCGTCCGTGTGGAGGACATTACCATCGATACCCGCATCAAGCCATCGAACAAAATTAATTGCAGCATCATGAGGCCGAGTAGCTCGCCTGTCCATCCGAATCTTAAGCCAATTCACACGATACAAAATTCGATCCGGGGAAAGGCCATCGCTATTGCATATCCGCTCATTGCGTTGACACCATATCACCCATAGCATTGCCAAGAAATGTGTGCCCCATTTAAACCATGCCCATTGGAACCAGTGTCTACAGGTAGCTACATCCATTCCCTCCAGCATGTTTGAAAACACAAATCCGCCCTTCCTCCAAGTGTGCGCAGCTCAATTGCATGTGAACAAGGCATGAATCCAGTCTTCCACCGATTCCCCACATATAGTGCAAAGAGGGGACACCGCGAGTCCACGCCTATACCTAAGCTCATTACATGGAAGCGCTCCATGCCCAAAAAGCCAAAGTAGCAAGGCCATCTTCTCCGGAATACATGAATTCCACATCCACGACCAACCCGTCTCATGAGGAACATCAGCATTCAACCATTCGTATCCAGATCGAACAGTGTAAAGCCCACTAATATTCCCTCTCCAATGTAACAAATCTGGTTCAGTTGGAGCTAAAAAAGGATCAGGCGCATCTGCAAGGGCTTGCTGTAGTTCATCAGGTAGCCATGTGAAAAGAGTGTCCAGCTTCCATTCGCCATTCGTCACCACATCCTGGACTCGAAGGCCAATATCATGGATGTCCACAAATGGAACTTGCGGAGCAAGACATTGGCCTTTCCACCATGGCGCATACCAGAGGGAGCACGAGCCATTTCCAAAACGAACCCCATAAGCATGCTTGAAAATATTTCCAGTTTTTACCAAGGCTTTCCAAACCTTGGTGCCTCTGTAATGATCCCTTGGCAACATGGCATGCGGCGCCCCATATTTTTCACGAAAAACTTCAACCCATAATTTATGAGGCTCGGTAATAAAATTCCAGAGTTGCTTACCAATTAATGCTAGATTCATATCACGACTCTTGCGGATTCCCAGACCACCATATTTTCTTGGCCGAGTGACGATGTCCCAATTGATTAGGTGTAAACCGCGACCATCTTTTCCCTTCCAAATCCAACGACGAACAAGTTGGTCAATTTGATTACACACGCCAATAGGAAGAAGATGAACTTGCATCACATATACAGGCAATGCATTGAGCACCGCACGTGCAAGAGTAACACGACCAGCTCTATTTAATAGGAAAGAAGAGCATGCATTCAGCCGCCCTTGAATCCGCTGCAGGAGACCATCAAAGTTGCTCATTTTCATTCGTCCGTGAACAATTCGGAACCCCAGGTAGCGGCCTAAATCATCCACGACAGATACGCCAAGAATAGTTTCCAATAACACATGATCCTGGGCCGATGCATGAGGGCTACAGAATGCATTTGATTTATTCGCATTCATAAGAAGACCCGAACGGCTACCAAAACGAGCAAGGACTGTAGCCATTGCATGAATACTTCCTCCTTCAAGCTCCGCGCAAAGAATGACATCATCCGCAAACATTAAATGAGAAATGCCAATGCCGTCAACACACAGTTTTAAAGGCTTCCAACCACCAATATTTACCTCATGAAGGATTGTGCGAGAGAGCTTTTCCATGACGATCACAAATAAACATGGCGACAATGGATCGCCTTGCCTCAATCCACGGCCTGCTTTAATATGACCAATAGGGGATCCATTCCATAAAATAGAGAAGCTAGATGACGACACATAGGTCATGATAAGCTCACGGCAACCAGTGGGGAGATCCAGGTCAGCTAGACAGTCCGCCAAGAAGGTCCAATTAACCGTGTCAAATGCCTTTGTAAGATCAATTTTTAAAACCACCGCCTTTGTCGTCGATCGCGGCTGTTCTAAGGATGAGATGATTTCTTGCAGCAAGATTCCATTGTCCGATGTTTCCCTCCCCGGAAGAAATGCCGACTGGTAAGGGCCAATCACTTCCGACAAGATAGGGCACAACCTTCTCACCAAAATTTTTGTAATCACCTTAAAGGCAACATTACAAAGCGTTAAAGGCCGATATTGCTTGAGCGAGCATGGAACATCTACCTTGGGCAGCAGACAAAGGAACACATGCTCCAAGCTATCTGGTAAGGTATTCGTCATCATAGCATCAACCACCATTTTATTTACAATTTTAGTCACCCTCTCGCACCCAACGATCCCAGGATTTTTTATGCCAGAAAAGCTCTTCTTGCATAAGCACTTCAGCAAGCTCGTGTCGGAGTTCACTATCAAGTCGCCAAAACCATGCAGAATCGACCCTTGCCAATCGTTTTTCAACGCCAGTGATCCTATTTTTGAGCTTCCGTTTGCGCTCTCTGATATTTCCGAATACATTCCAATTAAACTCCAATGACTTCTCTTTTATGTTTTGTAGAACAGATATCAAGTCATCCCCACCTCTTTGTCGACCATCAACCACCACATCTTTGTAAAGGGAGTTCTTCTTCCACGTATGCTCCCAACGGAACGGTGCATCCCGCCTCCGTATATTACTGTCGCCACAAATAAGTTTTAATGGGCAATGATCCGAACCAAGCCTTGGCAAGTGAACAATCCGACCTGCTTCAAATGAAGTTTCCCAGGCCAAATTGGCCACGCCGCGGTCTAACCTCTTGGTAATCCTCCTTCCACCTCCAGCCATGCGTGTCCATGTAAAAGCCGGGCCTATAGTATTCATGCTCAGCAGTAAGCATTGATGGAAAACTTGGCTGAGCTCAGCAGCACGATCCGCGAGAAAGGCCCCCCCTTCAACCTCATCCCTATTAGTAATTCATTCCAATCACCTAGCACCACCCATGGAATATTTATTAGTCCTGCCACCTCTTCTAGCTTACCCCAGTTACCACGACGTCTTTGATAATTAGGATCCGCATATAACGATGTAACAGCCCATCGGGCAGACTCCTTAACCAGCTCAAGAGTTATCAATTGTCTTTCGGCAAGCCTTATATCTCAATTGCCTTTCGGCAAGCCTTATTTCTCAATTGCCTTTCGGCAAGCCTTATATATCAATTGCCTTTCGGCAAGCCTTATATCTCAATTGCCTTTCGGCAAGCCTTATATATCAATTGTCTTTCGGCAAGCCTTATATCTCAATTGCCTTTCGGAAAGCTTTATTTTTGTGTATTTCACTCGACTTAGGTTCACGGGATTATTGAAAATATCATTTTTATTAATTTAGAATGAAGTTTTGATGTTCTTTCCAAAAATCTTAGTTTCGCCCAACGTATTAAACGTGATCGTCGCTATTCGCGCCATTCTCATTTAAAAATCGAATTCAAGGCCAAAAATTCTGAACATTTAACAGTAGCTTGACAACACAGTAACGAACAAATTTTGTGTTTTAAGTTTTCCGATCCGGGTTAAGGAAACAAGTCGAATTTAAAGATCTTTCATGAAAATATATTCTGTCCGAATTCAGATTTGTCACAGTTTAGAAATGGGGTTTTCGACATAGCAAATGAACTCCAAACACTCTGACATTTTACAGGCATGAACTTAACTTAATTATCTACAAATTTTATTTAGAACGTGAAGTCCAATTCTCGCCGGATCAATGGTTAATATTTATATCAAGTTCGAAACTAATTTCTGTCAGCTTTTAGGAGTTCGGTAAGAACGCAGATTGGTTCGGTTCATATTCGGAGGTCCAAATCATGACGAAAATTTATGAACTTTACAGAGGTATTCAAAACTCATAGGTCTACAAATTTCATGTTCAAATCAAGTCCTAATTCGGCCTATAACTAGTGTCAAAATCGCCAAGAATTTCGAACGAGAATCTGTCACCATTTCAAGATCTAATTTCTAAACAGGTTCGTCTAGGTCAATTTTTGGGTATCAAATCTTAATGAAAATTTATGAAATTATTATAGAAAGTAGAATAATGTCTTAGGAACACTTTTTATGTTTTGCGTTTTCCCGTTTGAGCATTTTAAATGATTTGAAAAATTCATGCAAAACTATTGCGCATAGATAGACAGATTTTATTGGGGTTTTACGTTAAATCTTTCGTTTGGTTAATTTTCAGTCTCCCGAAACCACAAGTAAGTATTAACTTACTTGAATCGGTTATCCGGCTCGTCTAGTTTGCTGTTGTGGCTTCCACGTTCTCCGTTCGTTTCCCGAGATCAGTCGTACTCTTCCTTTCGTCTCGATTCGTGGTTGAAATGTGAAACTACACCATGTTAGGGTTTGAAATTAAATTTTGAAAGTTAAACCATCGACGTACACCTTACCACACGTTTCCCTTATGCCTAGGATCTCCGAATTCGTCCGACACTGCACCCTTCGTTGTCCTTTCGCCTCCAACGTCTTAAAAATTAGGGTTTTTGGTATGTGAAATTTCAAAGTTTATCGAAAGGATGTGCGGGCTGATTTTGGGTGGTATTTATAGAGTCTAGGGTCTTAGGGTTCGGCCATGATCGGTTATGAAGAGTCTTGGGCCGAAAGGTAGCAACCGATGTCGAAAAATCCAGAATCGGGCGAGAGAATCACGCAACGCCGCGACTGCCGCTAACGGCACGGTTTCCCTTCCAGAATGCGCGGAGACCGCACGAGCTTGGTCCAGGCTGCGGCCTGGGCCGGGTCGTGCGATCCGTCGGGCATTTCCTCCTCTCTTTCAGACTTCTATCCTTCTATGTTCTCGGACTTCGATTTTTGGGCTATTCTCGGACTTTAAACTCCTATCTTAATTTCATTTGGATCTCAATTTAATTTCGGATTCGAAATATTGAGTCCATCTATGTTTGGTTCCCGTGCAATAATTTATTTAATTAAATTATTTTCGACTTCACGGATTCTTGGAATTTAAATTCCTTTTTAATCTTTGGAATTAGATTCCATTTCTCTTTTTATTTTTATTTTAATTAATTATTTATTTATTGTATTTATTTATTTATGTTATAAAATTCTCGGGTATTACAGTCTACCCTCCTTAAGAATCAACTTCGTCCCCGAAGTTGCGCTCCTGATTTCGTGGGTATTACAGTCTACCCTCCTTAAGAATCAACTTCGTCCTCGAAGTTGCGTTTTTATTCTCTCTCGAGCTAAGAACTATGGTCCTTTTATATATATTGGTTTTTCTTTATTTTTATATTGTGACTGAACTCAGAATTAAAATTTCCAAGCTGCCTACGTACCCTGTGAAGGAATCAAGCCATGACGTAGTTCAAAACACTTTGAATTTGTTTATTCTTGATTTAGGATACATCTTATCGAGTCGAACTCCAAAAATAAATTATTATGGGATATCACATCCTCTCCCTTTAGGACTTCAGTTATGCCCCCATAACAGCCTATACATTATTCTCGGGAAGGTTCGGGTTTTGGGTCCCGTTGAGGGTTCTGATCTTTATTTTGAGGGGATCGGTGCCCCTGGTTGTTGCCATCTTGACCGTCTGGGTTCCATGGTTGCTTAGGTCGAGTGGTCATATCCTCTCTCTTGTCGATGTTCTCTTTCCGTGTCCGGCAGTTACGCAGTCGATGACCATGTTGACCACATCGAAGGTATGCTCCAGGCTGAGGGCATCCTCTCGCATAATATGGTTTACCACACTTTGGACATGGTGGCACATAGTCACCATGGTTGAAGACTATCCCCTTTTTCCCTCCATTGTCGTTTTGATGTTATCCACTCGAGTCTCCATAGACATGGTCCTTCTCCGCCTTGTATTCTCCTTGTGGTCCTTGGTTAGCCTCACCTACCGGTTTCCGTTTCAATCCTTGGACTCGTGCAACAGCTACCGCACGATCATAAACAGCTTGTAGGTCAGGGTAGTGCACACCCGTGACCACTTCTCTAATTGCCAGATTTAAGCCCATCTCGAATTTCTGGGCTTTCTCCATGTTCGTCGGTACCAACCTTGGGGCAAATCGTACCTGACAGGCCCAATCAGAATATATAAACCCTGTAAGAGTTGTTTGAGCGATGTCTCAACAACCAGCAAAACACAACCAGAGGCAAACACAAGAAACAGAGTGCGGAATGAAATAAGAACACAAGGAATTTGATCACCCAGTTCGATCCACTGATCTACATCTGGGGGCACCAAGCCAGGGATTCCACTAGATCTCCACCAAACTGATTGAACAAGAGTCAACCACACCTTACATACCCTTACATTCCAATGAACTCTCCTATCTACCCAAATAGACTAGGAAGAACACAAGGGAGCATCAACTATCTACCCAAATGCAAGCAATTCACCGGCAGGTACTAAGGTGGTGTTTGATGAACCTAGCTAATCAATCAAATTAAGCTCAAAGGTGCTAAGACACCTACAATACACACCGATTGTGTTTACAAATCAATGATCTAAGAAATACCTAAACACAATCCTAATTACCCAATAAAGAATGTAGAAGACACAACAGGTAAAGATATACCAGCAGCAGGATGGTTGTTCGTGCCTTCTGCAAACAACGTAAACCAGGGGTTTTCCTTCAGCAGCTCTCAAAACGCCATAATCACAGCTCTTGAAGCTGTTAATTCTCTGTAAAGTAGACTGTGATTGCAGCTCCTTACACTCATACACCCTCAAGGACGAAGACAGGTATTTATATGGGTTTAAGGCCCATCTAAAACCCTCTACGGCCTGCTAGGGGAAATGCCACGTCACTGTACTATCCTGTGCTTTTTCCAGTGAAGATAATAAAGCGTTGTTGACACGATGTTGCAACAACGGCCAAAATGACGAACATCTTCACAATACTAAAAATATCCCTAACAATCTCCCCCTTTGTGGAGATGATCGGGCCAAGTAGTCAAAACAGTGGAGAAAGCACAGACAGTCATAATAATGAGCAGAGAGCAGAAGAATCTCAACAAGTAATCATGCCACAAACAATATGAGCTGAAGAAGAACAGGCATAGACAAAACATCCATTCATAAAAGATACCAATATCCATGAGAGTATTCAATAACAGCCCAGAGAAATATCAAAAATATCCACCAATTACAGAAATCCAAAAAATCCAGAATATCCATAGTCTGAAAACCAGAAATACAAAAGTTGTTCCAACATCAGTGAAACAATCAGCAATCCTGCAATCCTATCCACTGTCACTCCCCCTTACTTGGCAGATCAGGGAGTACCCTCAGAATCATCATCCCCCTCAGCTGGAGCATCAAAAGAGTGTGGAAGTAGGGCAACCAGCTTTCGAACCTTCCTCTTCAGGCCCATCTGCTTGTCATTCAAAATACCTAACTCCTTCTCAACCTGTTGCAGCACAGTTCTGATGTGATCAACTAGAGCTGATCCAAGCTTTTGAGGCCCAAGCTTGAAGTCATTATGAAGACCTTTAAGCTTATCAGAGGGTAAGTGTTTCTTGACTTTAATGAAAGTTTCATTAGAGGCAAGCAAGTGGCAGGAATGGGCAAACAGGGTTATGAGAGCAGGATAAGGCAATTGGGTATTCTTCTCAATTTTGTCATGAGAGAACCTCAACATATGCTTAATGATCAGGTAACCATAGTTAAGGATCTCAGGACATTCATCAATGGAATACAAGAATTTACCCATGTGAGAACTAAGCTGGCTAGCATTGGATGTAGGTAAGAAATTGGAAGCACCAATCCTAAATAGACAATTGAATTTCATAGAAAGGTCTGAAGGACTCATAGCACGTCTACCAAAAGCAGATTTCTTAGAGGCAGAAATAGTAGAGGCTATAGTAGCTAGCTCAACATTAAGAGGATCAAAGGGGTTGTTCATATCAGTGTTGGTAGGAAGTTCCAACAACTCATTCAAAACAGAGGGAGTAAATTCAAGCAACTCTCCACGAAGATAAATCTTACAGTACCAAGGGAAACAGGATCAAGGATATCAGGATGCAAATTGGCATAGAATTCACGAACAACAGTAGGAGAATAACGCTTAAGGGAAGTAGCCCAAACGGAAAGATGTTTCTTCTCTAGATACTCAGAAAAACCAATCTGATCATAATATGGATGCACATAACATTCCTCAGATATGAAACCACGAGAGTGAAGGGTTTCCAAGGCATACCTTTCTCCATCAGCGGAGAAATACAGAGGAGAATGGGCATCGGATTCCTTGAGAACAGGGGCAGACTTCTTCTTAGGAGTGCCCTTCTTAGACTTCTTCTTTGAAGGTTGTTTGGACGGTGTCGGAACAGCCTTGTGCTTCCCTTTCTCACGAAGTGATCTCCTAATCTCATCCAGAGGGATATCATCAGTATCACCCGAGATGGTTGTTCCTCAGTAGTTGGAACATCCTCAGTAGGCGACCCACCAAATGGAACTTGTTGTGCAGTCCCAGAGTGAGGCGGAGCATTCAATTCAGGATCCAACATCAGCAACCCATCACCAGTTGCAACAGCTGAAGGCGAAACAGGGGAACTGGCACCAGGAGGGACAGGAACGGACGGAGACGCACCGGGGGCAGGGACCGGAGGAGATGTCGAACTTCCAGCACCCGTATTAGGGTTTGCTGTTGTTGGAACATCCGCTTTTGGATCTGCGCTAACCGATGGAGTCTCGACATTGTCCGAGGGAGGTTGAGGGTTAGAACCCTTCTCAGTGTCAGGATGGACCTCCATATCCGCATCATCAGGATCAGCTGCAAAGTAATCATCGATTGCAGCATCGACGTCTTCCTGAGCATCTTGAAACTGATCATCCTCAGGCGATTGTGCGGCAAGTCGAGCCTTATAGAGAGAATCATCAACAGCGAGCGGTTGAGCATCAACAACTTTGTCAGGGTTGATATTGGAGCTGGAGGGGGACGCCATTGCAAGTGAGAATTCAAATTTCGCAAAGAATAGGGGAAACTGGAGAAGTGCAGAGTCGACTGGGGAGAGAGAGAGTGGAGACGTGTTATGAGTAGTGGAGGTACCGGCAACCGTCTCAATCGGTTTAGACGAATCTCCCCCTGGGCTTGGGCCTGGGCCGAAAGAAAAAGAAACCAAGTAAAGCATTGGCCCGCCCATGTGATACCCAATTAGTGAGAAAAACAGAGGCCCAAACTGCGTCTCAGGGACTCAAATCGAGATGTCTCCAAGTTCTTTGTGAGGATGTCTGCAAGTTGTTCCAACGACGAGAGATGCTGAATCTTGCATAAACCATCTTCAACCAAATTTCGGATGAAGTGAAATCGAATGTCAATGTGTTTACTCCGATTGTGTTGGACTGGATTCCTGGAAATATTAATGGCACTGGTGTTATCCCAGTGAATAAGGAAATCATCCAAGGAAATACCATAGTCCAGAAGCATTTGACGCATCCAAATCAACTGAGTACAACAATGAGCAGCAGCAATATATTCAGCCTCCGCAGTAGATAAAGCAACAACATTTTGCTTACGAGAATACTAGCTGACTAAGTTCTGTCCAAGATAAAAGCAACCACCAGTGGTTGATTTTCGGTCGTCAGAACAACCAGCCCAGTCAGAGTCTGTATAACCAATTAGCTCCAGTGATGACCGTTTAGAATACCAGGGACCAAGGCCAGGCGTACCTTTAATATATCGAAGAATCCTTTTCACAGCACGAAGGTGAGATTCCTTAGGATCAGATTGATATCGAGCGCATACACCAACACTGAAGGAGATATCCGGACGACTAGCAGTGAGATATAAGAGACTTCCAATAATGCTTCGATACATTTTCTGATTAACTGAAATTCCAGATTCATCTTTGGTAATTTTGTCATGCTGGCCAAGGGGTGATCTGGCAATCTTGCTATCTTCCATTTTGAATTTCTGAAGCATGGTGCCAACATACTTCTCTTGATTAAGAAAGATCCCATCAGAAGTTTATTTAATCTGTAACCCTAAGAAAAATGTGAGCTCACCCATCATACTCATCTCGAATTCAGTTTGCATGGAGTGTATACAAAAGCATCTCGAAGATCATCTGAAGTAGAGCCAAAAACAATATCATCCACATAAATCTGTGCGACCAATAGATGGTTGTTTGTACGTTGTACGAACAACGTCTTATCAACATTACCACGCACATAGCCTTTATCCAAGAGGTACGTAGACAAGCGTTCATACCAGGCACGTGGAGCCTGCTTTAAACCATAAAGAGCACACTGACCTTATAAACATAGTCAGGATGATCAGGGCATTCAAAACCAAGGGGCTGAGACACATAGATGTCTTCCTTGATGTAGCCATTCAGAAAGGCGGTTTTGATGTCCATTTGATACAATTTAAAACCAAGAGAGCAAGAGATAGCAAGTAATAATCTTACAGCCTCGATGCGAGCAACAGGAGCGAATGTCTCATCATAATCCAGACCTTCAATCTGAGTAAAGCCTTGTGCAACTAAGCGAGCTTTATTGCGAATGATCTTCCCATGTTCATCAGTCTTGTTGCGAAAAACCCATTTAGTGCCAATGACATTCACACCAGTTGGTTGTTCCATCAACTCCCAAACATCATTGCGTTTAAATTGTAGCAATTCATCCTGCATGGCAGCTATCCAAAACTCATCTTGCAAAGCCTCGTTAGCATTCTTAGGTTCAATAGATGAAACAAAACAATGCATAATATGAAAGCACATATTTGCCAATTCAGAGATGTTTAGTTGATGACCTCGAGTCTGTCTAGGACCAGAGGGATCGCAAATAATATCATCCTTAGAGTGATACTTAGGGGCTCGTGGACCACGTTTTGGACCTCTCCTTTTAGGAGAATCTGGAGCTGAGGGTTGTTCACCAGTTGTGTCAACAACCGGATCACCGTCTTCAGTATCAGAAACATCAATAGGATCGGAGGGAGGCATTACTTCAGGATTAGCACTGGAGGAGACATGAGGAATAATCCGAATAGGATCATCATCATCATCATCATGAGGAGAGACTGAGCCTGCAGAGAGATTAGCATCATCAAAGACAACATTAATAGTTTCAATAACCTTTGAAGTTCTCTTCAAATAAACACGGTAGGCTCTTGAATCCACTGAATATCCCAAGAAAATAGCTTCATCAGATTTGGAATCGAATTTTTTGATAATAGTTCGATCCTTCAAAGCATAGCACAAACTTCCAAAGACATGAAGGTGAGAGATGTTAGGAGTCTTTCCTCTCCAAATCTCATAAGGAGTAGTGGTTGTCTGAGGTCGCATGTACACACGATTAATGATGTAGCAAGAAATATTGACAGCTTCAGCCCAAAAACGTTTCCCAAGATTACTAGCATGGAGAAGAGATCGAGCCATCTCCTGTAGAGTACGGTTCTTACGCTCAACCACGCCATTCTGTTGTGGAGTGTGGGGGGCTGAATATTCATGAGCAATACCAAGGTTGTTGCAGAGTTGTGCGAACAACTGATTTTCAAACTCTTTCCCATTATCAGATCGAATACGCCCTATCTTGAGATCCTTCTCAGCCATGATCTTTAAAGATAGCTTAGAGAACACTGACACGGCCTCATCTTTGGATTTTAAGAAATCAACCCAAGTATAACGAGAGAAATCATCAACGCATACAAAGATGTACCTCTTACCACCTAGGCTAGGCACTTCTGTTGGTCCCATCAAATCCATGTGCAACAGCTCAAGGCACCTTCTGGTCTGAATGGTATCCACTACTTTGTGAGAGGAGTGAATTTGTTTACCCTTAGTGCAAGCACCACAGACTACCTTGGCTTTGCTCTGTAGTTTGGGCAACCCTCGAACAACGCCAGATTTGCTAAGTTGGATAAGAGATTTGTAGTTCATATGCCCACACCTTTGATGCCACAACTTTGCTGTTTCAACCTGAGACAGAAAGACTGATTCCACAGCAGGCTTTAAGACATAACAATTGTTAGATGATCGAACTCCCTTAATAACACAATTGTATGCGGGATCAATAACCATGCAATCCGCATCAGTGAAACCCACAAAAAATTTCTCATCACAAAGTTGGCTTATGGAAATAAGGTTTGTAGATAGATCAGCAACATAGTACACAGTAGTTAAGAACCCCATGTTTGCACCTTTTGCTTTCCCATATCCACAAATTTTGCTACGAGCTCCATTTCCATAGAGTACTTCCCACAATCAGATTCAACATAGTCAAGGAGAAAATCATTTTTACCTGTCATATGTCGAGAGCAGCCACTGTCAAAGTACCACTTACCATCATTGGGTCCTTTCTGAGCCGAGAGTACAACGAGACAAATCTTGGGGACGATCTTGGATTTAGGAATCCACATCATAGTAAGTTTGACCTGCTTTTGTAGTTCCAGCGATGGCCAAACAACCGGGCGACCACCAAGAAGAACTTGGGTAAGTCTTTGACAGAGTTGAACAGGATGACCCTGGAATTTACAATAAGGGCAGTCTTTGCTCTTCTTGGGGGACTCTGGGGAATCAATTTTTTCAGGTGCTTTGGATGAGCTGGTCTCAAGTGTACCTGCACGCACAAAGGTAGGTGCAGCTTTCTTGTTAGGTCTAGAATTGCGCTTGTATCCAATACCTTCTCTATTGGATGGTGATTTCCCTTGACTAATGATCTCATCCAGCTTGTCTTTGCCTTTAACCATGTTATCTATCTTCTGAGTCTTGGCAAGCAATACAGTGTTTTCCTCCAATAGAGTATCTCTCTCAGTAGTCATAGTAACCAAAGATTCCTTGAGACTTGTGATTTCAGCATCCTTCTCATCAATAAGAATCAGTAGATCTCCCTTCTGATCAAGCAATTTCTTGTTCTCTGCAACAGCAACAGCATGATCTTCTTTCACCGATTCATAACCTGCAAGAAGTTCATCGTAGTCATATCTACTAGCATCACTGTCGGATTCATGAGACTCTGTATCAGACAAATGTTTGGATAGAGTGTCATCGGTTGTTAGAACAACGTCTTTCACAGTGAAGGCTATCATCTCCTCATTCTCGTTGTCATCGCCTTCCTCCTTGGACGAACAACTGACCTCACCATCACTTAAGGTAGCTTGAAGAGCTTTTCCAACCCTTCTCTTAGCAGTAGGGCATTCAGAGGCTTTATGGCCAACACCTTCACAATCGTAACACTTTAAATTCTTGAAAGTTTCAGGTAATTCCATCTTCTTATAACCCTTCCTCTTATCATAGGAGTTGTCTGACTTATGCTTGGAAGGTTGTTCACGGGATGATGAAACATGTCGCTGATAACGTCCTTTATCATCTTTCTTGTAGTTCAGCTTCTTGGCTCTCTTGTCCTGTAACATCCTCGCCAACTTCTTGGTTAGGTAAGCCTTCTCTTCATTGTCGATGCACTGAATCTCATCTTCAACTTTGAAAGCTAGATTACGTGTAGGCTCCTCTTCCAAGTAGTTCATTTCAAAAGTCTGAAGTGAACCAACCAATGCTTCAAGAGTAAAGGATTTGGTCTTCTCAAGTTCTTCAAGAGTGGACACCTTAGATTGATATCTACGAGTAACTGTCCTCAGCATCTTCCTAACTAGCTTTGCATCATCATACTTCAACCCAAAAGATTGAGCTTCATTTACTAATTTCTTGAACCGAGCATGATAGGCAGCAATATTCTCATCTTCTTGCATCCGAATACTATTAAAAGCATATTCAATTCTCTGAAGCTTTAAGGCTTGAACATCAGCAGATCCTTCATAGGCTGCTTCCAAAGCAGTCCAGGCTTCATAAGCTGTCTCACAGTTCGAAATGATGTGATATTGCGATTCATCCACAGAATTGAATAGACAATTCAACGCCGTGTTGTTCCCTTGTTCCTTGTTCTTCTGAGCAGCTGACATTTCTTCTTGAGTAGCAGGAACAAAAGTAGTAATGGCAGCAGAGGTTTCAGTAGCAGGCGTGCGGACCTCTTTCATAGGTTGTTCCCAGGGTGTTAGAACAGCGTTCCAGACATCTACACCAGTGTGCTTAAGAAATATCCTCATTCGATTCTTCTAGAATGGATAATTCGAACCATCAAACAGAGGAGGTCTCGAGACAGAGCCACCTTCTCCATTCATATTGGACCGGACTCAGCTAAATGTTAGAGCCCTGCTCTGATACCAATTGACAGGCCCAATCAGAATATATAAACCCTGTAAGAGTTGTTTGAGCGATGTCTCAACAACCAGCAAAACACAACCAGAGGCAAACACAAGAAACAGAGTGTGGAATGAAAATAAGAACACAAGGAATTTGATCACCCAGTTCGATCCACTGATCTACATCTGGGGGCACCAAGCCAGGGATTCCACTAGATCTCCACCAAACTGATTGAACAAGAGTCAACCACACCTTACATACCCTTACATTCCAATGAACTCTCCTATCTACCCAAATAGACTAGGAAGAACACAAGGGAGCATCAACTATCTACCCAAATGCAAGCAATTCACCGGCAGGTACTAAGGTGGTGTTTGATGAACCTAGCTAATCAATCAAATTAAGCTCAAAGGTGCTAAGACACCTACAATACACACCGATTGTGTTTACAAATCAATGATCTAAGAAATACCTAAACACAATCCTAATTACCCCATAAAGAATGTAGAAGACACAACAGGTAAAGATATACCAGCAGCAGGATGGTTGTTGGTGCCTTCTGCAAACAACGTAAACCAGGGGGTTTTCCTTCAGCAGCTCTCAAAACGCCATAATCACAGCTTTTGAAGCTGTTAATTCTCTGTAAAGTAGACTGTGATTGCGGCTCCTTACACTCATACACCCTCAAGGACGAAGACAGGTATTTATATGGGTTTAAGGCCCATCTAAAACCCTCTAAGGCCTGCTAGGGGAAATGCCACGTCACTGTACTATCCTGTGCTTTTTCCAGTGAAGATAATAAAGCGTTGTTGACACGATGTTGCAACAACGGCCAAAATGACGAACATCTTCACAATACTAAAAATATCCCTAACAGTACCAATTCCTTGAACCGGGTGTAATACTCCTGCACTGTCTGTTCCCCTTGTTTCAGTGATAAAAACATTTCGTACACATTGTCGCCTTGGTGCTCATGGGGTAGAATCGATCCCTTAGACCCTCCTTAAGTTTATTCCACGTATAAGCTTCTTCATCTTCCTCTAACTTCCTCTGGAGGTTTCGCCACCACTCATCGGCTTCGCCCCCTAAGTAGTAGGTTACTACTCATATCTCCTCCTCATCGGGGCATTTGATAGCGTCCAAGAGCTTATCAAAGGTATGGATCCAACCCTCTAGTTTGGCGGGATCCTCTTGCCCATCATAGTGTGGTGGATGATAGGGATTCACCAACGCTAGATAGTTGATTTGAGCTACTGGCGGAGGTACTGCTGCTTGTGCCCTATGCACCTCAGCATTTCCTAATGCTACAAGAACTTCCTCTAAAGTTTTTAAACGTTCTTCCATATTATTGGGCACAGGTGGCACGCGTTCTCCTAGGTTCTGAGGAGCCTCATTGTTGTTGGGCCCGTTGGGGAGGTCAGGGTCAGTACCGTTTGGACTTACTTTCCTTGGTCTTCCCCTAGGTGTCATTTTCTGTTATAAACGTGTAGAGATTAGTTTTTGAGAATTTGAGAGATCGTTTAGGAAGAGAGTTATGAAGTCGAGAAAACGGTTTGAGGGTATGAGTCGTGCGTTTTTTTTTCAGGGTTCAGGGTTTAAGGTCTAGGTTTCAGGGTTTAAGGTTTAGGGTTTAGGTTTTAGAGTTTAGGGTTTAGGGCTATGAATTTTTTTATTTTTTATTTTTATTTTATTTTTTGTTTTAATTTTGGATTTGTTGTTTGGGAAACCCAACAAGATTTTTGGAATATAAAGTGTTTTAATAAAACCTGATTTTTATTGTTCAACATAAGGAAATTGTTTCGTACGGGGATAGGAGTGGCAAAGGCCGAGGATTGTTATGCTTAGGCGTGCACATAGATGAATGAGATCTAGGACTAAGGCAAGACCAGTTTCTAGTTAGTATTCCTAATTCGATGTCAAGTCGGAGAGTATTTGGCAAGGGTAGTTCACTTAACGATATACAAGTTAGATATGTAATGCAAATGAAGTGCAACCCCCCAAATTATTGCATACATCTACTATTTTCCATGAGCTTTTTAAAAATAAAATTTTGGCCCATGGATAGTTAATAATAATAGTAAAAGGAATTGTGCCTCTATATTGGGCCAAAAATAATTAATATTTGGGCTTATTAAAAATATATAGATTTTGGGCCAAAATAATTGGGCTTTAAAATTTAAAATAATATTTTGAGCTATAAATAAGCACACTGAAGGTTTGGGCTTAAAATAATAATTTTCAGAAAAATGGTTTAATAATACTTTTTAAAAATAATAAAAGTAATAATAATAATAGTTTAAAATCATAATGGTTTAAAAATAGTAGTTTAAAAATATCCGGGCTTGGTATCAGATATTAGCTCAAAAATAATAGCTTTTAAAGTAATAATTAAAAATAATAGTTTAAAAATATTCCGGGCTCTGATACCAACTTGTAACACCCCGGATTTGATAATCAGGCCGGAATGTTACCGCCACACCCCCTAGCAAGATACGACTTCTTCGAGCTTGCTAAAGAGATGTACGGCTATGGTATTGTAGTATTTAAAATATTTAAACAATTAAAAACAGCCCGTTGTAACATAATTTAAAAATAATAATATCAAAGTTGCAGCGGAATGTAATATTTACATATATATAATGCAGCGGAATTTAAATTGAGCCAACATGACCAAAACACGGGTTAGACAGGCCCGTTATGCAAATCACATGTATAAACAAGAAAAAACAATCCCCAAAGCCCAATGCATGCTATGCTCATATGTGAGCCTCATACTCTGAAAAGAAAAAGGGAAAAATGGTTTGGGTCAGCATAACGCGCTGAGTAAGTTAATACACATCATGATCAAGGGATTTCAAAGCCTTTAATTAATTTACAAAAGAATTGAGTGATCTTAAGCAACATGATAGACAACATCTAAATTAATTCGGCTAGCTAAGAAGATTAGAATGCACAAATTAAAAACATGGATCTCAAATGATCATAATATAACTTTGCGAAGTAAATTAAGTAAATAAAAGGGCGTAATTTAAAAACACACAATTTAAATAAAAGGAACGATTTTCAAGTCTTTTAGTTTCTTCCCGTTACTACCAATCAAGGTCCAACCAATTTCTTATATGTCTCATGTCTCACGTTTATATATATCAATTGCCTTTCGGCAAGCCTTATATCTCAATTGTCTTTCGGCAAGCATTATTTCTCAATTGTCTTTCGGCAAGCCTTATATATCAATTGCCTTTCGACCAGCCTTATATCTCAATTGCCTTTCTGCAAGCCTTATATCTCAATTGCCTTTCGACAAGCTTTATTTTTGTGTATTTCACTCGACTTAGGTTCACGGGATTATTGAAAATATCATTTTTATTAATTTAGAATCGATTTTCGATGTTCTTTCCAAAAATCTTAGTTTCGTCCAACGTATTAAACGTGATCGTCGCTATTCGCGCCAATCTCATTTAAAAATCGAATTCAAGGCCAAAACTTCTGAAAATTTAACAGTAGCTCGAAAACACAGTAACGAACACGTTTCATGTTTTAAGTTTTCCGATCCGGGTTAAGAAAACAAGTCAAATTTAAAGATCTTTCACGAAAATATATTCTGTCCGGATTCAGACTTGTCACAGTTTAGAAAATGGGGTTTTCGACATAGCAAATGAACTCCAAACACTCTGAACTTTTACAGGCATGAACTTAACTTAATTATCTACAACTTTTATTTAGAACTTGAAGTCCAATTCTCGTCGGATCAGTGGTTAATATTTGGATCAAGTTCGAAACTAATTTATGTTATCTTTTAGGAGTTCGGTAAAAATGCAGATTGGTTCGGTTTATATTCGAAGGTCCAAATCATGACGAAAATTTATGCAATTTTAAAGAGGTATTCAAAACTCATAGATCTACGAATTTCATGTTCAAATAAAGTCCTAATTCGGCCTAGAACTAGTGTCAAAATCGCCAAGAAGTTCGAACGAGAATCTGTCACCATTTCAAGATCTAATTTCTAAACTTGTTCGTCTAGGTCGATTTTTGGGTATCAAATCTTAACAAAAATTTATGAAATTTTTACAGGAGGCAGATCAATGTCTTAGGAACATTTTTTATGTTATGAGTTTTTCCGTTTGAGCATTTTAAATGGTTCGAAAAATTAATGCAAAACTGTTGCGCATACGTAGACAGATTTTATTGGGGTTTTACGTTAAATCTTTCGTTTGGTTAATATTTAGTCTCCCGAAACCACAAGTAAGTATTAACTTACTTGAATCGGTTATCTGACTCTTCTAGTTCGCTGTTGTGGCTTCCACGTTCTCTGTTTGTCTCCCGAGATCCGTCGTACTCTTCCTTTCGTCTCCATTCGTGGTTGAAATGTGAAAATACACCACGTTAGGGTTTGAAATTAAATTTTGAAAGTTAAACCATTGACATACACCTTACCACACATTTCCCTTATGCCTAGGAGTCTGATAATGGCCATAAATGACCATTATTTTCAATCCATTTCCGTGTCTTAAACGGGCATTTGATCGCATTCCGGTCTTACATTAAGTAAGAAAGCAGTCGAATTGGACTGATTTATGCATAATTGTAAAAATAATAAGCTGGTGTGAAAAAGACATAAATATGTAATTTTATTACATATTTATGTTAGAAAAATCCAAAAACATGAGAAAAAGAAAAGGAAACAAAAAGATGGGAAAAAGATAGAAAAGCCCACAAAAAGAATATTCTCGGCCCATCTGGCCCAATCCAGCAGGCCCAGGAAGACCTTTGTCGCGGAAGCCCTTGGCGCGATGCAGTGTTCCGCGACAAAGGCATGTTCCGCGACCAGCTGGCCCCAAATGAAGAGGAGACCAGCCAAGCCCCTGGCGCGATGACCCTTGTCGCGATAGCATGACTCCGCG
Organism: Hygrophila difformis; assembly: GCA_030278955.1. Classification (NCBI taxonomy): domain Eukaryota; kingdom Viridiplantae; phylum Streptophyta; class Magnoliopsida; order Lamiales; family Acanthaceae; genus Hygrophila; species Hygrophila difformis. The sequence goes on from JAOANR010000003.1 coordinate 50,537,723, forward strand.
ACAAAGGCCCATTCCGCGACCAAGGTACATTTTTAGAGACACAAGACCCAGTCGAGAAGCTTTGCCACATGCAGTGTGTTCCGCGACCAAACTTGGTGCTCCGAGACAAAGCTGTGATGTGTGTGATGTCTTAAGACACAATGGGCTCAAATCAAGGCCCATGAGCTTAGGGTTTCCCCTCTATAAATATGAGGTGTTTCCTTTGAGCTAAAGGTTGGAAAAAATTCAGAAAAACTACACCTTCTTGAAGACAAGTTGGAGAGTTCAGTAGTTTAGTGTAGTTTAGGGTAGTTTAGTTAGGTTTTCTTTTGTATTATTTAATTCATGCACTAGTTAGATTTAGTTTACTGCACTTTGGTTAGATAGCCAGTTTTTATACCTTGTTTTTGTTCTAAACTTTTTGTTTAAGGGTTTGTGGTACTCAAACCATGAGTATGAACAACACCGTTTAATAAAATGGGAAAACATTCTCCATTTGTGTCCCAAAATCATGAAATGGGTCTCACACCCCATGGATCTTACTGTTTTCATTTTCCTTGGGTCTTTTTACCCTTGTTTTTGCACTCTAATGTCACTGCTTGGTGACTTCTTCTTGGGATAATGTTGCATGCTTATGGATGATCAAGCCTAGATTAGGGTTTATTAAGTTTTAAGTTTGCTTTACTTCTATTTTGTGCAAGCATGTTCTAGCTAGATTCAAATTCTGTTTTGTTATTTTGAGCTTAGTTTAGCTTTTGAATCTGAAATGGGTGAGATCACACATAATGCATGCCACTGTTCCACTTTACTTTTCTGACATGTGTCCTGGACACACCTTTGTCGCGGAATAACTCTTGTCGCGGAACCACGTTCCGCGACAAAATGGTGCTTTGGCGACAAAGGTGCCAAAGAACATCTGTTGGCCATTATTTTAAAACCCCTGGTCGTGAAACACTCCTTGGCGCGGAACCACGTTCCGCGACAAAACCTTGATTAGCGACCAAGGACCCAAATACTTGTGATTTTATTCTGGAAGGGCTTTGTCGCGAAGCAACCTTGTCGCGGAACCACGTTCCGCGCCAAAATCTCTTGTTCCGCGACAAGAATTATGCCTTGTCCAATTTTCTACCTTTTTGTCGCTATGCCCTTGTCGCGGAACCACGTTCCGCGACAAAATTTTCTTTACTTAGCGACAAAACAAACCCTAAACTTTCAAAATTCCATTTCTCTTATTTCCCACCCCTTTGTCGCGAAATCTTTGTCGCGGAGCCATGCTCCGCGACACGCATCCTGCATCGCGACAAGGTGGCACCTTTTGCCAAATTCTCATTCTTCATCTCATTCCATTAATTAATTGAACCTTTATATTAATATTTTGAGGTTAAAATCCAATGATCTTAACCCATGATAAATTTGATATAAAGATCTTTGTTCAATTTCCCATTAAAAGATTCTTCTACAAATGATTAAACTCTAATGATCTAAGTATATAATCCGGACTGTAATTGATTAATTAATTATGGAATGAGTGATTATTTAGACATGAAGAGTAATTATGGAATAATTTCCATACCTTGCATGAGAAACCAATGTCTCTCATGCAAGATGACCCAAATATATTTTTCTTTTATTTATTTTGTCTTTCCCGTGATGTGTGAAACAACTAATAAGGAATATATCAGATTAATGTTGGCGGGTATTCCCACACGGATAACTAGCTCGTATTCTGTATATTAATTATTAGATGTTATTTTGCATGGTCCGGATGGTGGTCGGTGGACGCCTTGGCGGTTCGTCCATCCGGGATTATAATAGCTGCTCAGCTGACTCCTATCCGGATACAGTTTCTTTTTCTTTATCTTAATTTCAAACCTGAATTTTGAGCTGTAATAGTATCAAATGATGTCGATCAACATTGCTTGAATAATATTACAGCAAGAAAACATGTAGGTTTTTCTCTCGCCTCACAGATAATAGGAGTCTTGATGATAGCGATCACTGTTGTTAAGATTATTCTGCTATCTAAAATCTTTCCATCTGGAATAATTGGGAACTGGATAGCAGATGTTTGCAGTCCAGATCACCCCAGTTGTTTCTGGCACTCTCTTTAGCCAAAATTCTTCTCATCTCCGGCTATTTCATCTCTGTGTTTCACATTCTGTCTAAACCCACCTTATATTTTGGGTTATCTTATTTTACCCTTCTCTATAAAATTATGCATGATATTATTATGTAAATATTGTGGTCGATATTATTTTGGGATCCTTCCCTTGGACATAGAAGTCTTGATTTAACTCAGATGTTTCATACTAAATTTCCAACAAAAATTCCTTTATAAAATCCGGATCTGAGTAAGGGATAAATTCGACAGTTATGACTAATTCACATCCGACTGGGGGTTGATTTTGGGAAATTAGAAGCAGAGTCAGCGATTAGGTCTCACCTAGACTGAAAGGGTCTGTGTTCTTATTGAGAGTCTAGTACCTGATAGGGAATGATTTTCAAATTTATTATTTTCCAAAATTGCTGTTTGTTGGAAATCTTGTATTAAATGTTGCACTGGGTCAGATTCCACTTGGATTCCGATAAGGTGTGACAGATAATACTAGAGGAACAACATTCGGGCCTTGGTTATTTTCTAAGGTAGGGTTGAGTATTCTTTCAACTGCTATCTTCTTCTGCCAAAGCCTATTTTTGAGTCCTGAGTGAGTGCATCCGGAACGAACTAATTTTATTAGTTCGTTTCATTAGTTTGTATCTCATAACCACCCGAAGGGAAGTGAGCACTGTAAGCGGTTCACCGAGAATAGGGAATTCTTGATCCACATCCGGTCATCCTGACTGGGGGCTTTCTTTTACTACCAGGGTCAAACTTTCAGAAACCTCCGAGTAATAGGACTTTAAATGCTTTCTTTACTGCTTTCTTTTAACTGCTTCCTTTAGAGGTCACTCGGTTGTATTGAGAGTTGTGTAACTGCTACTAGGACTGAGAGTTAAGGGATAGTTCAGGGCTTAATTAGAATCTTTGGGTGTGACATGGGGGAATGATAACGGTACTTGACACCTCAATAAATGATTTGTCAGGTGTTGCTTGTCCACCACAGATAATTAACATACCTTAGCAATGCATTGCAAGGGTGGTTATGCGTCTGTGGTATCTTAGAATTTATTTTCTTAAGAGCATGTAAACTCTTACTGTAAGTACCTGTCTGTTAAAGGGAACATGGTACAGAGAGCATGAGAATTAGCTAACTGAACAGATTATCCCAAACTAAGATCTGTGCAACAAAATGGAAGTTTAACTATATTTCATCTGAATCTTGTCCAATCTTTATTCTTTTCTTCCTGTCCTTTCTGTCTCATTTAAATCTGCTTTCATAGAATAATCTTAATCGCTTTCTTAGATTAATTTTATTGCTTCCTTAGATTAAATTTAATTCGCTTTCTAGAATACTTTTATCTGCTTTATTTTAAATGCTTTCTTAATCTGATTTAGATTCTGTCAAGTAGTTGTTAGCCAAATCACACACTTGATTCGAGTAACCGAGTGGAAAATCTTAGTAAATGACGTGGGACCTGCTTCTATCGCACATCCTCCAGTGAACGATCCGGTCTTACTATAAATTACTGCAATTTTTGACACCGTGCGCTTTCGGGAGCACAGTTTCTTAACTACGAGCAATAAAAACATGACTGCATATAAATATATCCTTAATCACAACACCGCCATCATAAATTGGTTTCATTAAATAAAACCTAAACCAGGATCACGACTTTTCATAAAATACTCATGAAGTGGGAATTAGTCAAAAGTTTCATGGCAGGAAATCTTATGGCAAGACTTGATGAGAAGTATCATGGCATATTTGCCGGGGATCCTCAGTGTGACAGGCTGAAGATCAACTTATCCCGGCTATGCCATGAGATTTGTCAGCATTTCATGACAGAGAGGACCACATTGCCATTTGAAATTAAAGCCCCTCACATGAGTAATAAAGTGATAATCTTGACATATCCCTAAACCCTTTCCCGTGAATCATAACTCTTCTCATTTAATAAATTTAACCTGGTATAATTTTAGCAAAAGCTCGGAGTTAACGAAACTTGTCAAAAGTTTCATGGCGCCGTTGCCGGGGAGGATGCAGCGTCATTTATTAAGAGGATTACACTCCTGATTACTCCTAGATTAGCTTAGATTAGTCTAGTTTAATGTAATATATTTAATTCAGAACAGAAAAAGTACCCTCAAGATTAATTGAACATTTAGAGTACCAAGACTCTAAATGTGAGGATGTTGAACTGAGGAGAAAACCTAACCTAATGGGTATTTATCTGTCTTGCAGGAAATTCGGAATCAACCAAAAAGAAGGAGCAGGAAAAGCAAGGAAAACCAGGTTCTTGGTTGGGAAAATTCCACAAATCTGAGAAATTATTTTCGGAATTTAAAGAAATTTAAGATCCGGAATAAATCTTGCAGATAAATGGAACTGACCCGACCTAATTTTATGCAAGTAGATTATTTTAAATAATGGCCCAATGATTTGAATTTACTTGGACTGAATTCATTCAGGTCCAACTAAAATAAAACGGACGCAGGCCCAATATCACACTCGGGCCCAATCCGTTGAAAATTTGAAAATTCAAAGAGTTTGTCGCGGACTGACCATTTTGTCGCGGAACAACGTTCCGCGACCAGGTGCAATTCCGCGACAAAATCTCACTCATCTCTGAACCATTGTTGTCTTTGTCGAGGAGTGATCATTTTGTCGCGATGCTCAGCATCGCGCCCATGTGCAAACTCCGCGACAAAGTTATACTCATCCCTAAACTCTGCTTGTCCTTGTCGCGGAACATTTTGTCGCGGAGCATGACTCCGCGACAGAGTTCCTATTCCGCGACACGGACACACCACTCCATTCTTCCTCGCCATTTTGTCGCGGTACACCTTGTCGCGGTGCATGACTCCGCGACAAAGTCCCACACTCCGCGACACCTCTAATGTCGCTGAGCCTGGTCGCGTAATCCTGTTCCGCGACCATGGGCTAGGGTTCCGCGACCGGCCCATTACTATTTAAACCTCTCCGCCTCCCTCTTCTTCCCCACACATTCGGACTTAGAAAATTTTCGAAAACACTCTCGCACACACGAAATTTCTCCCGAAGCACACCACTGTGTTCTTCGCACCTCTCGAACGCCAAACCCAAGGGAAACTCTGCCCAAATTTTCGTAATCCTTATGGAGCCATCAGAACCTTCATCTTCGTCTTCTCCGAAGCAAACCGAGCTTTGGTAAGCATTGCCCACCCTTTTCGTACGCGAACCACTGCCCTGTTTTTGCGATTTTGGGGATTCTTGCGTTATTACTCTCGATAATGTGTTAATGGGCGTCCTCATGGTTGTTTTCACTTAGTTGATTTTCAATTTTAGTGGTTCTGTGTATTGGGCATGTATGGATTTCGACTCCCTGTTTTTATCACTAATGGCCGAGTGTGGTGTTGGGGTTTGGTACTTTGGTTGGTTGATGGAGGGGCACAGATGGAAGTGTTAGGGGTTGTAGAAATTTTGATTCCATGAAGGCTAGGGTTTGGCAGTGGTAGATTCCGCCATGGTTGTGGGTTTTGAGTTTTGAGATTCTTTTGCTTTTGTTTGTTCTAGTCCATTTGCTCATGTTTTGTCTGCTTAATCTTGATTCCTCCTGGATTGTTGGAAATTCTTGAAAAAGTGAGAGTTAACGAACATAGGAATACTGCATGAGTATCAATATGCTGTTGATCTTCTTGATTATAGAGCATGGATGATCTTGTGGTTTTTGAATATGTGAGGGATGAAAATGCTTTTAGTCCCATGTTTTGGCTCGAGTAGAGGCATGATCTTGTGTTTTTTGCTGTGTTCATAAGTATTGCATGCTGAGATGATCATTTAATGCCGCTTCCTGTTTTGGTGTGTCTGTGTTTGTGTGCAGCAAATTGAGGAAAGTGAGTGTTTGTATTGTTTTTGGCATGTTAGTGCACACCACTCCCATTTCAGCAGTGCACTTTTTCACTAAAAGACAAAAATAGTACTAGGAATTTTGGTTGACAATGTGTTTTTGTTCCCAATGGAACTAAAGAGTGTGAGTTAAGTAGCAGTGTTTTGCCACCTCAACTGCTACCTTTTTACAAAAATCCAAAAATGGGACCACACACATCCCACCTTTCATTAAATAAAAACAAGTCAACCTTTTCAAAATTAAAAATAGTGTTTGCATTTTCTTGAACGTTTTAACTGTCCAATGACAGTCCAAACAATCCGGAGATAGCGAATCCATCCCGCCACGCCTCCACTGCACATTCCATTTTCGAGCCATCCGTTCCATCTTCATCATCTTATTCCATTTTCAACAAGTGCCTCGAACTTGTTTAATAAAATTGGAAAAACAAACTTTTGGGCCCAATGGCCCACTAAAAAAAGGAATTTTTGGTCCAATGACCACTTCACTTTTATTTTTATTTTTATTTTTATTTTTATTTTTATTCCTCCCTTTTGATTGGACTCAATAGTCCAATTAAGTTATCTCCTTCTAGGTCCTAAAGGATAATACCTTACAATTGGATCTTTTAATAAACTCAGATTAAATCACTTAAATCACATTTCGAGCTTAGCAAAGCTCAAAATGTGAGGATGTTGGTTTTCACACCTGAGTAGTCTTTGAAAACTCATAAAAAAAAAAAAAAAAAAAAAAAAAATTTGTTGGATGCATCTAAGCACTTTGACCTTTTTCAGGAACGCATTGGTAGTGCACTCAGGCATCGGATTGCCTGACTGCACATATGAAGATGCTGGCAACCAGGCCTCAATCGATCGAACAGAGATTAAGGACACAAGAGATGCCATCAAATCAGTTTATAAGGTGCCTCTAGACCACACTACGGACGAAAAATTGAAACTGTCTCCGGGATGGGATGTGCATATCCCTCCACAGGAAAGGTCAATAGTCGCTGCATCGATAGAAAGGGACTACTACCACTTCCTGAAGAAGTTTTGGATAAGGATGATGGGGTATGCCCCCCAAGACGAAAAGACAACTCCTGAAGTCCATCATGAGCGCATCCAATTGAGGTTCAGAGAGCACAGGGCTGTGTGGAATCGGCATGTAGAAAAGGGAACAAAAGATCCGAATATAGCTGACTTCGACATCATCATCCCTAACCAGATCGTAGACCCTCAAGTTCGGATGGCCTTCGAACACAAATACATGGATCTAAGTAGGGTCATCAACAGCGGGGCCATCATGATGTATGAGGCATTTCCATTTAAGTGGAACCCGTATCTGTTCGAAGCAAAAGGACCAGTGGAGCAGAGGTGGATTACAGATCTAGCTCGGGCCAGGCATCGAGAGCTGACCTTCAACCTGTACAAGCGCCTCAAAAATGCTGAGAAGTTTGAGCAAAGCCGTAACACCTCACTGTTGAACACCATGAGGAAGATGATCAAGGATGCACGCGAACAATGGGACGACCTGACTACTGTCTGGGGAAAAGGCAATCCAAGTATCACTGGGTCCTTTCTGGAAGAAGGAGTAGTACTACCTGCAGATGAGGTACTTGAAACCATCTTCACACACAGGAAGTATGGACAGTACGGGACAAACAAAGATGATGAATTTCCCCAGCACATAGCAGTACTAAGGGATCAGCTACAAGTGGATATACGCAAAGGTGGCTGGAAACCCAAAAGGAAAAATGAAAGGCAGTTCAATTTGCTATCAAAAGCTGAGGCTGGGATGTATCTCACGTACGATTCGGCAGAAGACATGTCCTACCTGGAAGGGATTCAAAAGGATCTGGTAGGAGGCATGATAGATCAGTACAGGGACTCCTACTGGGAATTGATCATGGAGATGGACAAGTTTGCACTGGAATACTGCAACAGTACTGCTAATGGAAAGAAGGTCTTGCACTATAACAACAATGTTCGGAGTAAGTTCTGCTCCAAGATCAAGAAGGACTGGGAGGACCAACTGAGGAGAATCTCTCAAAGGAGTTTTATTGAGGACTATTTGCAGCGCGCCGAGAAGCAACTAGGCTACGAGGGTGAACCGAACAGGGAAGAGGATCCTGACGCTGAAATTGATGCATACTTCTCCACTCCTCCTGAGGCCAACCCACAGCCTACCCAGCCAGCAATACAGGCTTCGGCATTACCACCAAGAGGACAGACCGAAGTACAAAAAGTTGCTACGTCCGAGCCAGTGGTGCAGCCAGCTCAGACTGAAACGACAACATCCACTATAACACCTGCCACCACTAAGGCACCCACACAGCCCGAGAAACCCTCCACTGCTGCTGTTACATCTGAAGGTCATCAGCCAGCACCTCAACCGGGAACAAGGAGAAGGTTGATAAGGTCCGCTGATAAGGACAAGCCAGCAAGGGCTCCGGAAAAGAAAGTGGAGATCAAGGAACCAGAACCGACTGATAGGAAAGTGGCAGAGCCCACAGATCCTAAGGACAAAGGTAAAAAGCCAATGCCGCCGCCACCCCCGAAAAAGAAGCACCAGGTGATATCCGATGCTGAGCTAGCCATGAAGATGTACAATGAAGAGCTTGCATCAGCTGGTTTGCTGGATCAAGTAACAGGTGGTTCGGGAATAGAAAAATTGACTGAGGAAGAACGCCTGGAAATGGAAAAGAAAGCTGCAGAGGAAGAGCAGATCCGAAAGAATATCCAGCAGACAAAGGATGAAGAAACTGCCAGGAAGATGCAAGCTGAGCTGGAAAGCAGGAAATCTGCAGAGGTTGAGCGGGGTAATGAGGAGGACTTTGAGCTGAAGATCACTGGAGAAGTGCAAGGGCGAGGTTTGAAAATCAAAGAAGAACAACCTCCTGCATGGACTGGCCCCACTGCACATGATGCTGAGACCATCCGAGGGGATATAAGGAAGAGGCTTAATGAACAGATCGAAACAAGAATCGATGCTGGAGAAAAGCCACATCAAATCAAATATCAGACAAAAGTAGGTCAAGTGATCGATCCTCTCGTGGGCACAGCCAGAATTGAAGAATTCATCACGCAAGGAAGCCCGTCGCACCAACCTGAACAGTCAGAAGGGCCACAAGACTCCATAGATCCGGTAGCACTGGCCAAAACCTTGGAAAAGCAGCCAGACGACCCTCTCATGACCTCTGCACTTAAAGAAAAGGTTCAAGGAATTCTGACTGAAGCTGCAGATGGGACTGATTCGGAAGAAGAAGCTCGGCAGGAGGAACAAGAATTCATGAATCAAATGGCACCTATTCTCCAACGTCCAGTTGGACGAGCTGCAAGAGTTAGGGAGGAGGAGGAGGTATCAACTGATGTTGATGACCGTAATTTTCATGTAACTGCATCTTCTTCACCTGTAAACTGTGAACTCAATACGATGAAACATGTAATTAAACAGGTTGAGGAGGCAGTCGGAGATGAAGCAGCCCATGGAGAGCGAGAGCCGAGTCAGAGGGGAGATGAGGCTGAACCAAGGAATGACCAGCCACAGGAGGGAGACGAGCAAACAGACTGGCACTCGAGTGACGACGAGTCCGTCGGATCCATTCGACCAGTCGAGTTTTGGTCTGAAAACACTGTAAGGCAAAGAATGGGCGTCTCAAAAGAATATGGGAAGAAAAAGCTAAGCGAAGAACAGATCCAGATCAAGTTCAATGGCAGCACAGAGAATGCAGAGAAGTATAAGAAGTTGCAGAAGATGATAGTGCCAGACAAAGGGTTCAGACCTGATGCGTTGTCACACCCCACTGTTGAAACTTTCTACAGAAATCAAGAGTGGGGTAACTTCATGCTGCATCATGACGAGGATGGCTTCGTGGAATTAACAAAGGAATTCTTCTGCAACATCGATGAAGCTGCCAGAACAACATGGATCCGGGGACAAGTGATCAACATTGCACCTGATTGGCTGAACCAGTTCTTCGGGACCCCAGAGATTCAAAGCGAATTCCCCCCTGGTGAAATCATGACAAAAAGAGCCAAAACGACTGAATATGCGAAGTATGCAACACTGGCTAACAGCATGACAAGCGTGACCGCCCCTGGACACACATTCAACGCAAAATGGCTGCGGATACAATTCATGCCAACCTACGAGTTCTACATGTCCAAGATCCGGCCCAACTCGCATCCGCACACCACATCTGGAAATGTGCTAATGGGATTTGCAAGAATGTGGAGCGGAGCAAAACTTAATGTAGGGAGGCATGTATTTGAGGTGATGATAACCCGCATAAAGGATAGACAGGTGCTGTGTTATCCGAATCTGATTAGGAGAATCTGCATAGCTCAGGGAGTTGATTTGAGCGCTTTTGAGGGCGACACAGTGGTGAAAGTGAACCCACCTATCAGTGTGCCAAGACTTCCTTTATGTGAGAGCATCAAGTATTCCCTTCCCCAACTGTCCGTCAGAGGAGATTCAGACGCTCAATCCTCCTTCATATCGGGTGAGCAGGCATCAAGGAAGCGAAAGAGGCAGCCGAAGACAAAGAAGGGAACACAAAACACCTGTGCTGATGCAGGACCTTCGAATGTTCGAGAGGAGCCTCCTGCGGACCAAGAACGGACTGAGATTCCAATCCCGCCTCCGACTCAACCTCCACCTCAGATGCCTCCTCAAAGCCAAAATGTATCTCAGTTCCCTGCTGATTCCCAAACGATTGAGATGGTGAGCAGAATGAGTCAGTCTATGCTCGAGGGAATGAAATCCATGACTGATGTAATTTTGGCAAGCCAAGAGGGACAGCAGAAAAGGGCAGAAGAGGAGCGTGAAGAGCGAAGGAGGGAGAGAGAAGAGGAACGCGAGGAACGTAGGAGAGAAAAGGAAGAGAAACGGAGAGAGAAGTTGGAGAAGGAAAGGAGAGACGAGGAATTCAGAATGATGATGCTGGAAAAAGAAGAGAAGAATCGAAAAATGGTGGAATCACTGATCCTTAGCCAAAATCAGCTCCTGCAAACCTTACTTAAGAAGATCCCTGATGAAACTGGCTCCTCCAAGAAATCAGACGAGAAGAAAGATGGCGATCCCTGACTCCTTCATTTCTGAGCTTAATTGTAAATATCATATAAGAGAATTTCAATTCATCCATGCAGGATAGATTTGATTGCAAAGGAAATCTCTTGTAATTGATATAATTACTGCTTTCAGATTGGGATTTTGCAGCCCCGACAACAATCTTTGTTTTTATTTGGTTCTTTTATTTCTGAAAAGATGTCTGACAGTCCAAGATGAATAAGTGACTGTCAGGCCAAAAAATATGCTGTTGACATACTCAGTATGTCAGCAGTGCCTCTTTACTGCTTTCAATTAAATAACCAGCAAAAATATGCATAAAATTGCTCTAAATTCACATGTTGAATTTAGGCTTAGGATTAAATTTTCAAACTTTTAAAATTGGGATAATATAATTGAGAACATGCATGACATGAAATCCTGAGGTTTTGAGCTATAAAAATTTAATGATGCGATCAGCTTATTGGGTAATAAATCTGCATGTTAGAAATCTCGATTGAATAAGTTGTTAGAATTAAGCTTCGATTAAATTTGAGAATATTGTATGACATGGATCAACCCAACCTTGTGAGATTTGAGCCATGAGTCACTTTTACTCATTCATATTCTTTGATGTGTGAATCACTTTGATTAAAGGAAACTAGAACTTGCAATTGTGACCGATTCAAGACCAAGCCATATTCCCGAAATCGAGCATATGATCGAGGCACCTAGAAAACCCAAATTTTGGCCTTCTTTTGAAATCCAAACCCAAAAATATTTTCCCTTTAGGATTAACCAATGTGAGCCTTAAGCCTAATTTTTCTTTGAAGCCCTTCATATTATTCCTAGCCTTATAAAAAGACCAAGAAATTCAAACCCAAGTGTGCAGGAATGAATTCTATCAAAGGCATTAAGTTTGTGATCATCATGAAAACTATAAATCGGTATTCTATAAACCGATTCAAAAAAAAAAAAAAAAAAAAAAAAGTTGAATTCCAGTCAACAACACATAAGTTGCGAATGACAAAGCAATTAGACAATAGTCTAATGTCAATGCAATATGAAAAGAGAAAAGCAAAAGAAAGAAACAATGATGATCATAAATTTTAAATAAAAATGCCAAGTTACGATGGAATTAATTCTTGCCACTTCTTAGCCCAATAATTTCCCTTTCCTACCTAATGTTACAACCGTACGCCCCATTGCAACCCTCAAATAAGACCTCGTGATCTCGATTTGAGGAAATGAGCCGGTGGCGAGTTGGTCTGATTGCAAGCATATGGGAGAATTTAATTAAATTTGATTTTGAGCGTTCATGATTAAACCCCAATTGAGAGTGAGTGAATTTTCCGATTCTCTTATAAGTGAGGCCTTTTCTCATTACATATGTTCATGTCATACCTTAATTCTAATTTTTAATCTTTGCATCTTTCGAACATGATGTTCATGAAGGATTGATGATATTGTTTGATTTGTAGGCCCGATATAGTGAGCAAGTATCATTTCATTAAACACTGCAATCAAGGGAATTTAACACTTGTAGTTTTTGATTATCTTATCCCAATCCAAAAAGAATGTGATTTATGAAGCCACGAAAATGAATTGAATATGTAGAGTCCGTGTTCCTAGGAACATTGACTCTGACTGCTCGGGGACGATCAGTATTAAATGTGAGGATGTTGATAATGGCCATAAATGACCATTATTTTCAATCCATTTCCGTGTCTTAAACGGGCATTTGATCGCATTCCGGTCTTACATTAAGTAAGAAAGCAGTCGAATTGGACTGATTTATGCATAATTGTAAAAATAATAAGCTGGTGTGAAAAAGACATAAATATGTAATTTTATTACATATTTATGTTAGAAAAATCCAAAAACATGAGAAAAAGAAAAGGAAACAAAAAGATGGGAAAAAGATAGAAAAGCCCACAAAAAGAATATTCTCGGCCCATCTGGCCCAATCCAGCAGGCCCAGGAAGACCTTTGTCGCGGAAGCCCTTGGCGCGATGCAGTGTTCCGCGACAAAGGCATGTTCCGCGACCAGCTGGCCCCAAATGAAGAGGAGACCAGCCAAGCCCCTGGCGCGATGACCCTTGTCGCGATAGCATGACTCCGCGACAAAGGCCCATTCCGCGACCAAGGTACATTTTTAGAGACACAAGACCCAGTCGAGAAGCTTTGCCACATGCAGTGTGTTCCGCGACCAAACTTGGTGCTCCGAGACAAAGCTGTGATGTGTGTGATGTCTTAAGACACAATGGGCTCAAATCAAGGCCCATGAGCTTAGGGTTTCCCCTCTATAAATATGAGGTGTTTCCTTTGAGCTAAAGGTTGGAAAAAATTCAGAAAAACTACACCTTCTTGAAGACAAGTTGGAGAGTTCAGTAGTTTAGTGTAGTTTAGGGTAGTTTAGTTAGGTTTTCTTTTGTATTATTTAATTCATGCACTAGTTAGATTTAGTTTACTGCACTTTGGTTAGATAGCCAGTTTTTATACCTTGTTTTTGTTCTAAACTTTTTGTTTAAGGGTTTGTGGTACTCAAACCATGAGTATGAACAACACCGTTTAATAAAATGGGAAAACATTCTCCATTTGTGTCCCAAAATCATGAAATGGGTCTCACACCCCATGGATCTTACTGTTTTCATTTTCCTTGGGTCTTTTTACCCTTGTTTTTGCACTCTAATGTCACTGCTTGGTGACTTCTTCTTGGGATAATGTTGCATGCTTATGGATGATCAAGCCTAGATTAGGGTTTCTTAAGTTTTAAGTTTGCTTTACTTCTATTTTGTGCAAGCATGTTCTAGCTAGATTCAAATTCTGTTTTGTTATTTTGAGCTTAGTTTAGCTTTTGAATCTGAAATGGGTGAGATCACACATAATGCATGCCACTGTTCCACTTTACTTTTCTGACATGTGTCCTGGACACACCTTTGTCGCGGAATAACTCTTGTCGCGGAACCACGTTCCGCGACAAAATGGTGCTTTGGCGACAAAGGTGCCAAAGAACATCTGTTGGCCATTATTTTAAAACCCCTGGTCGTGAAACACTCCTTGGCGCGGAACCACGTTCCGCGACAAAACCTTGATTAGCGACCAAGGACCCAAATACTTGTGATTTTATTCTGGAAGGGCTTTGTCGCGAAGCAACCTTGTCGCGGAACCACGTTCCGCGCCAAAATCTCTTGTTCCGCGACAAGAATTATGCCTTGTCCAATTTTCTACCTTTTTGTCGCTATGCCCTTGTCGCGGAACCACGTTCCGCGACAAAATTTTCTTTACTTAGCGACAAAACAAACCCTAAACTTTCAAAATTCCATTTCTCTTATTTCCCACCCCTTTGTCGCGAAATCTTTGTCGCGGAGCCATGCTCCGCGACACGCATCCTGCATCGCGACAAGGTGGCACCTTTTGCCAAATTCTCATTCTTCATCTCATTCCATTAATTAATTGAACCTTTATATTAATATTTTGAGGTTAAAATCCAATGATCTTAACCCATGATAAATTTGATATAAAGATCTTTGTTCAATTTCCCATTAAAAGATTCTTCTACAAATGATTAAACTCTAATGATCTAAGTATATAATCCGGACTGTAATTGATTAATTAATTATGGAATGAGTGATTATTTAGACATGAAGAGTAATTATGGAATAATTTCCATACCTTGCATGAGAAACCAATGTCTCTCATGCAAGATGACCCAAATATATTTTTCTTTTATTTATTTTGTCTTTCCCGTGATGTGTGAAACAACTAATAAGGAATATATCAGATTAATGTTGGCGGGTATTCCCACACGGATAACTAGCTCGTATTCTGTATATTAATTATTAGATGTTATTTTGCATGGTCCGGATGGTGGTCGGTGGACGCCTTGGCGGTTCGTCCATCCGGGATTATAATAGCTGCTCAGCTGACTCCTATCCGGATACAGTTTCTTTTTCTTTATCTTAATTTCAAACCTGAATTTTGAGCTGTAATAGTATCAAATGATGTCGATCAACATTGCTTGAATAATATTACAGCAAGAAAACATGTAGGTTTTTCTCTCGCCTCACAGATAATAGGAGTCTTGATGATAGCGATCACTGTTGTTAAGATTATTCTGCTATCTAAAATCTTTCCATCTGGAATAATTGGGAACTGGATAGCAGATGTTTGCAGTCCAGATCACCCCAGTTGTTTCTGGCACTCTCTTTAGCCAAAATTCTTCTCATCTCCGGCTATTTCATCTCTGTGTTTCACATTCTGTCTAAACCCACCTTATATTTTGGGTTATCTTATTTTACCCTTCTCTATAAAATTATGCATGATATTATTATGTAAATATTGTGGTCGATATTATTTTGGGATCCTTCCCTTGGACATAGAAGTCTTGATTTAACTCAGATGTTTCATACTAAATTTCCAACAAAAATTCCTTTATAAAATCCGGATCTGAGTAAGGGATAAATTCGACAGTTATGACTAATTCACATCCGACTGGGGGTTGATTTTGGGAAATTAGAAGCAGAGTCAGCGATTAGGTCTCACCTAGACTGAAAGGGTCTGTGTTCTTATTGAGAGTCTAGTACCTGATAGGGAATGATTTTCAAATTTATTATTTTCCAAAATTGCTGTTTGTTGGAAATCTTGTATTAAATGTTGCACTGGGTCAGATTCCACTTGGATTCCGATAAGGTGTGACAGATAATACTAGAGGAACAACATTCGGGCCTTGGTTATTTTCTAAGGTAGGGTTGAGTATTCTTTCAACTGCTATCTTCTTCTGCCAAAGCCTATTTTTGAGTCCTGAGTGAGTGCATCCGGAACGAACTAATTTTATTAGTTCGTTTCATTAGTTTGTATCTCATAACCACCCGAAGGGAAGTGAGCACTGTAAGCGGTTCACCGAGAATAGGGAATTCTTGATCCACATCCGGTCATCCTGACTGGGGGCTTTCTTTTACTACCAGGGTCAAACTTTCAGAAACCTCCGAGTAATAGGACTTTAAATGCTTTCTTTACTGCTTTCTTTTAACTGCTTCCTTTAGAGGTCACTCGGTTGTATTGAGAGTTGTGTAACTGCTACTAGGACTGAGAGTTAAGGGATAGTTCAGGGCTTAATTAGAATCTTTGGGTGTGACATGGGGGAATGATAACGGTACTTGACACCTCAATAAATGATTTGTCAGGTGTTGCTTGTCCACCACAGATAATTAACATACCTTAGCAATGCATTGCAAGGGTGGTTATGCGTCTGTGGTATCTTAGAATTTATTTTCTTAAGAGCATGTAAACTCTTACTGTAAGTACCTGTCTGTTAAAGGGAACATGGTACAGAGAGCATGAGAATTAGCTAACTGAACAGATTATCCCAAACTAAGATCTGTGCAACAAAATGGAAGTTTAACTATATTTCATCTGAATCTTGTCCAATCTTTATTCTTTTCTTCCTGTCCTTTCTGTCTCATTTAAATCTGCTTTCATAGAATAATCTTAATCGCTTTCTTAGATTAATTTTATTGCTTCCTTAGATTAAATTTAATTCGCTTTCTAGAATACTTTTATCTGCTTTATTTTAAATGCTTTCTTAATCTGATTTAGATTCTGTCAAGTAGTTGTTAGCCAAATCACACACTTGATTCGAGTAACCGAGTGGAAAATCTTAGTAAATGACGTGGGACCTGCTTCTATCGCACATCCTCCAGTGAACGATCCGGTCTTACTATAAATTACTGCAATTTTTGACACCGTGCGCTTTCGGGAGCACAGTTTCTTAACTACGAGCAATAAAAACATGACTGCATATAAATATATCCTTAATCACAACACCGCCATCATAAATTGGTTTCATTAAATAAAACCTAAACCAGGATCACGACTTTTCATAAAATACTCATGAAGTGGGAATTAGTCAAAAGTTTCATGGCAGGAAATCTTATGGCAAGACTTGATGAGAAGTATCATGGCATATTTGCCGGGGATCCTCAGTGTGACAGGCTGAAGATCAACTTATCCCGGCTATGCCATGAGATTTGTCAGCATTTCATGACAGAGAGGACCACATTGCCATTTGAAATTAAAGCCCCTCACATGAGTAATAAAGTGATAATCTTGACATATCCCTAAACCCTTTCCCGTGAATCATAACTCTTCTCATTTAATAAATTTAACCTGGTATAATTTTAGCAAAAGCTCGGAGTTAACGAAACTTGTCAAAAGTTTCAGAGTCTCCGAATTCGTCCGACACTGCCCCCTTCACTGTCCTTTCGCCTCCAACGTCTTAAAAATTAGGGTTTTTGGTATGTGAAATTTCAAAGTTGATCGAAAGGATATGCGGGCTGATTTAGGGTGGTATTTATAGAGTCTAGGGTCTTAGGGTTCAGCCAAGATCGGTTATGATGAGTCTTGGGCCGAAAGCTATCAACGGATGTCGAAAAATCCGGAATCAGGCGAGAGAATCGCGCGACGCCGCGACTGCCGCTAACGGCGCGCCCTTGGCACGGTTTCCCTTTCGGAACACGGAGACCGCGTGAGCTTGGTCCAGGCTGCGGCCTGGGCCGGGTCGTGCGATCCGTCGGGTCTTTCCTCTTCTCTTTCGGACTTCTATCCTTCTATGTTCTCGGGCTTCGATTTTTGGGCTATTCTCGGACTTAAACTCCTATCTTAATTTCATTTGGATCTTAATTTAATTTCGGATTCGAAATATTGAGTCCATCTATATTTGGTTCCCGTGCAATAATTTATTTAACTAAATTATTTTCGACTTCACGAGTTCTTGGAATTTAAATTTCTTTTTAATCTTTGGAATTAGATTCCATTTCTCTTTTTATTTTTATTTTAATTATCTATTTATTTATTGTATTTATTTATTTATGTTACAAAATTCTCGGGTATTACAGTCTACCCTCCTTAAGAATCAACTTCGTCCCCGAAGCTGTGCTCCTGATTTCGTGGGTATTACACCTTCTGATTGGCCCTCCTCTCCACCTTAAGCCAATCACCATAGACGGGTTCCTGGCAGTGCTCCCCCGTTTCTTGCATGCCAAGGTCCCCCTGCACATCCTTAACGGACAGATGCTCAATCGCCTCATCCGGCCCCTGGGCGACCGGTTCTTCCTCCGTTGCCATAACATGAGTCAGTCCCTATCAAAGTGGCCATAGCGACCACACTTTGTGCAAAGTAGATGCAGTCTCTTGTAAGATATCGGGATCCACTCATCATTCCCCAGTAATTTCCCGGTAACAGGCTTCGTAAGATCCAGCGCAACACAGACTCGTGCAAATCGTCCCTTAGAGGAATCACGTGTGCTATTATCAAATTTGATGACGTCACCAATACCGGATGCCAGCGGCCACAAAATATCTTCTCTAAACCGATGCATTGATAAACCATTCGTCCGAGCCCATACTAGGATTTTGTTGACTTGAGTCTTGTAAGGATTGAAATCACGCGACCAAGGCATGACCGCAAGATAATGATCAAATATCATCCAAGGACCTCCATTAACCACCATTTCCCTGTCCGACGAAAGATCAAAACGAACCACAAAACAGTCATATCCAACATCAGTGAGTGTCATGGTCCCTTCTTTCTTCCACATACGTTTCAGACGGTCATGCAAAGCCATGTAGCCGATGTGCGCTCCCAGCAGTTTAATCACCAACGCCTCCTCCCACTCTCTACTAGCTTCAATGTCCACGGATTCAGCGATAGTAAATCTCTGTATTGATTGGTTCGGCCCTACAAAACTCTTTGTGATTAAACCTTCCTTTATGAGATCCCTACGTACGCGAACCGGCTCAGCATGCTGTCGCACGCCCATCAAAAGATCGGCAAACGACTTAGGCGCCCCTCCGGGATCGTATGGAGATTGCCCCACCACTCCTAGCGGCAGTCCAACGGCGGCATCCTGCAGCTCGGCGGTTCTGGAAGGCGATGCGGGAACCCTAGGAGGAACAGACATGATATCAAACTCTATTCTCGTCCCGAAAAACCATTCTCACACGTTTCTTTATACTATGTTTTCTAATCATAGGTTGGGGTTCGATTCCTATCCGTCCCCTATCCCTCCTCTTTATCACCATTTGTAATTTATCTGACTTGGGCTCCACACACCTTTGCCGACACATATGTGTCAATGTTTTAAAAAAATAATAATAATAATTAATATTACTATGATAAGGGTTTAAATTAAGATCTCATAATTAATTAACAATAATTAACTTGAGTGGGTATAGTGCTCCTTAGTTAACCAAGAATTTGGGTTCGAACCATGGTGAATTATGTGGAAAATTTCTTTGGCAGAAAACTTAAATTATAATCAAATTTATATACCCTAGTTAAAATATTGATCAGCAATTAACTATATACAGTATTTTGGGTAGTTCATTATCCAATTTAAACAATGATACGTACTGCTGAAATCCCAAAATATTGAACCTATGTAATTATTGAGGTAATAATATGTGATTCCACCCATGCTGTGCCTGTGCATACGCCACTGTGATTGTTAATATTTGGGAAAATAAATCCATTTAGTCTTATAAGTTTTTTCAATTTCCAAAACCATCCTACAAATATCATATTAGACGAATCCGTCCATTAACTACCTTAATCATCGCCGAACCCATCCATGAACCCGATTTTTTTGCAAATCATCGCCGAACCTGTCCATGAACTACCCTAATCATCGCCGAACCCATCCCTCCATTAAGGTAGTTAATGGACGGGTTCGGCGATAATTTGCGAAAAAACCGGGTTCATGGACGGGTTCGGCAACGATTAGGATAGTTAATGGATGGATTCATCTAATTCGATATTTGTGGGATGGTTTTAGAAATTAAGAAAACATATGTAACTAAATGAGTTTTTTGTTCCTTAATACTTCCTCCGTATTCAAATAATACTAACATTTAATGTTTTCACGCAATCCAATACACATTTTTAAAGTGTAATATCTCAAATTTTATACAATAAAAAATTATAAAAATGTAATATTATAAAACTATGTGATTAGACGAATCTAACAAGATCTCACTTGAATATGTTTCATCTTATGTAACTGTATTAAAAAGTCGAATCATAATTACTCAATTAATAGTATTTACTATGCCAATGTTAATATTTTTCAAATACAGAGGGAGTATTTGGGTAACAAGGCTACATATTTTATGGCGAAGTTGGAAGCTAAAGGTGTGGTGGGAAATATGCACGTAGAATTAAATTTCCTCGTATCTAAATGTTCTTGTTCCTTTCCTTCCTACTTTATTGTCCAAGAATTGAGGTACTAATCTTAGTCTATATTAGACATGCATTTTCTATTCGACAAATATTACTAGCATGATGAGCCAGAGATATGGTATGGGTCAATTATATATGTTTACCCCGGCCCTTAGTTAGTGTTTGAATGGTTGGCCTTTGGAGATAAAACTCCACCTCTATAATTAAATTTAATGATAGTTTTATACTTTATACATTCTTGAGTTCTGCAATAATAGTTATTTTGACTTCTTAATTAATTACGGACTTTATGTGCTGATTAAGAAAACTCGTTAAACTATTGTAGAAGTATATCACTTTGCCATAAGTAAATACCCAAAAGATCATATCATTTACCTCTGATTCATATTTAGTTTAAAATACTAAATTCATCCTGTTAGTATAGTAGTCTTAATTCAAATGGTCATTTTGTTTTCCAATTTTATTTTTAATTTATTATATTTAGACCCCGAATTGAGGGTCTAAACATAATAAATCAAAAGTGTTGTGAGCCAATTTGAGTAATAATTGGGGTATAAATGTAGTAAATTAAAAGTGTTGCGGGTCAATTTGAACAAAAGGATGGGTCAAGACTAGTTTACTTACGGGATCAATTGAGTTATTCAGTACATTATTTTATGGATTAAATGAGAATAGAGGTAAGTTATAAGATGGTTTGGATTTTTATTTATCATTCCAAACCATATACTGCACAATTTTTTTTTGTTAACTCCAATCAATACAAGTGGGCACTTGGATTTTGTGAGAGCCCACCTCAAAAAGATGAAAGCCAAACTCAAACATGTCTTAGATAATGAGTTTCAATGCCACTTCTATTTACTTTAGTGGTTTTTTTTGTTTTTTATTTGTTTTTAGTTTATTTCAATGGGAGTTAGGTGGTGATAGTGAAAACCCACTTCCAAGTCTTGGAAAAGAGGCCATTGTTGGAGTTGGAATCCACTTTAAGTGCTTGATTTATGTGAACAAGACATGGGTTTGGGGACACTGACATATATATGCCTTTGAAATATTTCTTTATTCAAAGGAAACCCCTTTTCTATTCTTTAAAAAAAGTTGGCCTTCTTTTCGACGTGTAAAGAATTGCTTCCACTTGGTTCCATCGATCTTTGGAATTAAATTAATTTCAAACCCCCCTTGAATCAACAATTATTGGGGGGAAAAGTGGCAGATATCCAACCACAAGTGCCATACTTATTTCATTACTAATACTATATTTAAAGCTTGGTACGAAATTAAAGAATCGAGAACGGTCCTAACATGAGTGACTCGGTTTCTTTCCAGAATACACTAATTCTGGATATCCATATATGCTAAAGAATGAGGACAGAAATGATACATGCTGTTTAATGAGATTTGTTGACATTTTAATGATCACTGTTGTAATGGAAATGCAATATAATAATTAATTAATTATGCTAAAGAATGAGGACAGAAATTATGTATGCTGTTTAATGAGATTTGTTGTCATTTTAGTGATATATGTTTACATAGTATTTTAATCTAAATACCATATCACTTCTAGGGTCCAGAATCTGGATATAAACTTAATCGTAACACGAGAGTATTGGTTCGTTTACTAAAATCAAATGACACTATTCCTTGATTTTTCTTTTAGCCTTTTTACATCAAATTTACACCACAAAATACAATACTAGTACTAGTTATTTCAAGTCGAATCATTAAAATGTGTTGGGGATAATAATTCTTTTCCTCGTATTACATTAATGACATTTCATTCTACCTTAATAATACAAACTTACAACTTAACCCTAAACTCCTCATCATAAGTTCATAACAGATGAAGCCTCTGGGGTGGCAAGTGGTAACCTTAGCTTCCCCAGACTGGCAGTCTCAGGATTATTGCCACTGCTGCAATAATGGTAGGAGGGCTATTATGGCAAGTTCAATCTCATCAAGGGTTACAAACCTCTCCAACCCTAGCCCTTTGTTCTAATGTTGGGGCCATTATTTTAGGGTGTCACCTCAATCTCTTGGCAGCAACAAATACTTCTATTACAATTGCATCCCCATGATGAAACGTTTTCCTAGGTGGGTGACAATGAGGTAGAGGAGTGTGTTCGTCGCTTTTAGGGTTTTGTTGACACTATTTTTGTTGCTTCCATGGGTGGATCTACTAAAGGTAAAGGGGGGCTAGCTAGCCCCCGGTGAAATACCCAATTTCTATAGGTTTTTCTTTTGTAGTAGATTCAGACCCAAATATAAAGACATTTGAGCCTCTATTTTAGAACTCATTCAATCTAAACATGCCACCAATTCAAAATCAAAATATTTTTTTGAGGTAAAAATGAATTAAACAAAAGCAAATTTGATAGCCCCTAATTGAAATTAACACGTATCGTATAATACTTCGATCTTTACACATTGAGACATTCTCGATATTATCTCAATGGAATAACCTAGCACAAGGCTGGGCTACACCACATTCAAATAATAACGTAACACTAAAGTCCAAAATTTTACTTCCTATGAAATAGTTAGGACATGACAAAGGCACAGGTGAATAATATTCATGCATAAAAATGTACATGATACTATAACATACATATATATATGTGGTTGTTTGGGAGAAATCGAATCCACCAGCGGATCACAATCTGCTCTCTAAATTAGCTATTTGCTAGCAGATTCACTCTCTCCCAAATGATCTCAATCACCTACCAACGAGAGTACATTGTTGGAGGCTCCAACATTGTTGGCTATTGTCTTATTCATAAGTAATATACTTAGTAGTATTATTGATTGGAAAACCTTTCACAATTATGATAATTACTTCTTTAATTTTATGTATGTATTTATCGAGTTGAACCAAACGTGAATTAAGGCTGGTGAAACCGAAAAAGAAGGCAAGATTGAACTAATAGAAGAGTCCAAATGAATTGGCAGATCAAGAAATTGGGCTTTGTTGTAACACCCCGAAACAAGGTGTTACTAGTTTGCAATTTCAGAGGTAAAGGTTGATCCGAGTGATTAACATAGCTCTTTCTAATGCTGCGCTTTGGGCTAAATCATGCATACCCTTAGAGACTTTCCGAAGGTCACCAACCATATAATTACTCCAAAGCTATCATGCTTAATTTTGGAGTTGTTATAGAATGATTAATGATAAAGAAGTGTATAATATAGACAACTTCTTTCGATCCTTCTAAGTCATATATATAACGTAGCTTGTTCTACTCATTTTAAGCGATATAGCGTGCTTATCACATAGGTAATAGTAGTTTTGAACTATTTATAATAACTAGCCACTCCTCATAAACATTAAACAAAGGCATTTTAACAAAGGACGAGGACTATATATAAACATTTTTTTTTTTAATTTTTTTAGAATAACTAGTCGAAGAAGTTGAGTGTTGAGGGATATCTTACCAAGAGCCATCGGAAGCTGCAATGCATGTGCTCAGCTGCAGGTACCTCAAAGGCACAGTGCATTTTACTCTTGACCATATTGTAAATTATGATTGGAATTGAGATACATGTCATGACTTTGTACATAATGTATTTTTCATCCGCAGAGTCAATATCATCAACGGAAGCCAATTGTATTGAAGGCTGAAGCTTTAGCACACAACCTCGTCTTAACCTATTTATGTTCTTTCAACAATCAGTCCGCAATTCACATCGATATATCAACAAATCTAGTATTATTCCACAAGTTCACAAAAATAAAGCACTACTTACTCAACACTCATTATTGTCCCCTTGTTCGACACCATTATTATCAATGATCTCATCACTAGCTAGGTTCTCTTTGGATTATTAACTATAGTTAGGGATGCTGAGTATGGTAATCCTAGCTTAGAGCATTAGTCTAAGAAGTAGTAATAATCACTAAGAAATCTTTTGTATTCTAAAGTATATTCCTTTATTCCTTTACATTATTGTATCCTCAAATATAACTGGAACTAATTTCTTAATTTGTTTTAATTAAAGTTAAAGTATTGCATAAACAAGGTTTTACATGAGGCAATAATGTGAAACACTTGTACAAAATTAAGATCCACTCATTGGGAATCATATATAATTAAGGTAATTAATAGAATTATATGGGCAAATCCATGACCAATTATTTGTAAACAATCAGCTCCTAAATTTAAGGTATACGTGTCAATAAAGGAAATGGTCCCCAACATAGATGCTCGAGCATC
The DNA here is from genome assembly GCA_030278955.1 of Hygrophila difformis. Taxonomy (NCBI): domain Eukaryota; kingdom Viridiplantae; phylum Streptophyta; class Magnoliopsida; order Lamiales; family Acanthaceae; genus Hygrophila; species Hygrophila difformis. Next base: position 50,562,158 of record JAOANR010000003.1, read on the forward strand.
ATATATAAAATTAACATACTGTAACTCCTTTGATTTTCTCTTAGTACATAACAGTATAAATTAAAAGATATATTCATTTTCTTTATTTTTCTTTTCAAAAAAGATTAAATGATATGGGGTATACATATTAATTAAGTAGTGATTAATTGTACGTATAGAGTAGCTGGTAGCCTTATAGGGTATAGAAAATAGAGTTGAGATGGGCCAGTTGGATTTGCATGTGAATAAAAGCGACATGCATGGTGGGAGGGAGCAGACCCCTCAAATGTTGGAATCTTGGATTTTAGATTATTAATTTGTATGTACTAATAATGTTTGTATGTATGTGTGATCAGAATTCAATATGTATATTATTACCATTACGTGTATCTTGTGTAATAATTTGGCATCAATGTGCAATAATGTAGCTGTTGTGGACCAATTGTGGTTGCCTATTTGGGATATACTGAAAATTAGGGTTTTGCAGAGCTTAGCTTGGCTTCTCGATCTAGGGTTTCTCAATTCTCCATGTTCTTTCAAATTCTTTATTATTAATATGTTAAGCACCAAATAGTGTCTCATCAATTCTCCATGTTCTTTCTCAATTTTAGTAATATTTTCCCTGATTAGACATTATTCACTGTAATAAGATTGTTGTGTTAGAAATTATTGGTTGGTTCATTAATAGTTAGTGTTGGATTTGATAGGAAACACTATGGTTTTATTCCCCATAATGACTACGAAAGGAAGATTGAATCAGTGAGATGTTAGAACTCATTTTGAGAAAGACTACTGAGCTCAATGACCGAATAAAAAAAAATTAAAAAAAAAGAAAAAAAGAAAAAAGAAAAAGATTGCAGTATTAATATAAATGCTGGTATAATTGCAATCGCTACTAATTTCTTTCATTATGTTAGCATTTATTTTCAATTAAATTTATACTGTATTACTTAAAAAAGGAATTTAATAGACAGTAAAGAAGCAATAGATATTATTCATGGCGACTTTGGATGGGAAGGAACTCATATTCGAACGATTGCCCGGCCAGATTAGAGAAATGTCCCAGTGGAATTGGGAGATACTTTTTCGAGCCGTCCCAAGAGAGAGTAACATTATGGCAGCAGACGACACACTCTTCCGCTGCACTTCACCATTATATGGTGATGAACCACCTAGCTAGCCCCAATGGAGTTATTGATGTTTTACATAATGATAAGATTGGAGTGTATTGCTCGCAATAGTTTCTTGAATAAAATGGTTTCGGCCCCATCTTCCCCTGAAAATAAAAGTAAAAAGAAAATTAATAAACGATTTTACCATGTAAGTATAATTAATAAGGCTCCAATCATCATCGTCCATTTTGGGCATGAGCCCAAATAAACATTTACTTCCTCTGTTTCCTCTGTTTTCATGATTCTGTAACATAATACAATACACATTTTTAATAATGAATAACATGCATTGTGTACAAGTAAAAATTATAAAAATTTGATAATCTAAAACTTTAAGAGAAGACGATTCTTTACAAGATCTCACTCGACTATATTTTTTTACTATAAATATTATATAAACGTGAATCAAAGTTAAATAATGAATTAGTGTAAAAAAAAACAAACGTTTCACTTTTACGGAAATAGAAGTAGTATATATTAATCAACATTTTTTTACTTAATAAATATTGGAATTTGGAAGCAAAAGCGATGGTGTTGACCTTTTACTTAATAAATATATATAAAAAAATATTACATATCGAGCTCAAGAATTCGAGTAAAAATATTTTTCGAATGTATATATATACATTCATCCTAAACGAATGGGTTCTCCCCAATAAGTTCCCTAATAGGAACAAGATTCCCATCCTAAATGCACCCCACTCCATTCATGATTTAGCCAAGAAAGGTGGACCAGGATTTTATTGCCTCTGTTCTTGCTTGTTTGCCTTATGGAATATGGATCAAATTGGGTTCTTGTTATCCAGAAGACATATCTTATGGATTATGGATCAAATCGTCTAGCCCATTAACATGCAAAAATTGGCCGCAAAAGCCCATTAATAAAATGATGATAATAAAAATTGTAACATGTATTGGGCCATAATGTTGGACTGCAGTATGGTCCAAGATATTTATGAATTTATCAGTTAATTCATATTGGCCTAGATATTTAGGCCCATTAAAGGCCCACTAATAATAAAACAACCCCTAAAACTAACCCTAGAAAAAGCTTCTTCCTCAAATTTGCCTCTCCTCCTCCGCCAGTGGATATACTACACCAGGTTTTGCCTCTCCGCCGGTAAGCTTGTAGCGTCGATCGAAAAGTGTGATTTCAACTCTTCTGCAGCCATGTCCACTAGGTATGCTCCATTTCCAAAGCTGCCATGGTAGATTTCCTGATAGATTGGATTATCTTTAGTTTATCTCCCTCCCCCCTCCTTTTTTCCTCCATTCCCTTCTTCAATTCGCTAATATTGGCAATTTGAATCGCGATTTCAGGCGATTTATATAGCTTTCGAACCCCGAATGGGTTCGAGCGAATCGAATCGCAATTCGATGGTGTCATGAGCGAATTATGTGACTGTCAATGCTTAAGTCATTTTGTTCATATGTTCTGCAGCGAAGAGCCTGTTGCTGTGGAGGCCGCACCTGCTCCCGTGCTAGGTGAACCAATGGATATCATGACTGCACTGCAACTTGTCCTAAAAAAGTCATTGGCCCATGGAGGTCTTGTCCGAGGCCTTCACGAGGGTGCAAAGGCCATTGAGAAGCATGCTGCCCAGCTATGTGTGTTAGCTGAGGATTGTAATGAAGCCAACTACATCAAATTGGTGAAGGCACTCTGCGCCGACCATAATGTGAACCTTGTAACCGTCCCAAGTGCCAAGACTCTTGGTGAATGGGCTGGTGTAAGTGCATTTATTGTCTATTTGTTAATGGCAGCATATGTTCAAATCTTGAACAATGTTATTGAAGCCTTTTGGTTTTCAAAGTCTTGTGGCATTACATGATTTGCTCCCAACAACAATGGTGATGACGGATCTCATCTTGAGCCACTTGTTGCTCTTCTTGTGTGCAGACGTAGAGATAGTATTTGAATTGTAGTATTGAATGTTGTTTTTGCAGTTGTGCAAGATTGATTCAGAAGGAAAAGCCAGGAAGGTTGTGGGAGCCTCTTGTGTTGTTGTGAAGGTATATAACAGACCAAATGTTTGTGTTCTGACCAAGTTTTAAAGAAATACTATATTCATCATGTCTATTATCTCATAATAGGATTTCGGTGAGGAAAGCGAAGGGCTCCACATTGTTCAAGAGTATGTCAAGTCTCACTAAGAGATTGAAGCAAATGATCCAAAGTGCTATTGGGAGCAAAGGCAGAGGGACAAGAGATTCTAATCTCTGTTTAATTATGATGGTTTTGATAATTTGAAATTTTATGATTCCTTTGGCAAGTTTTGGTTGAGATTTTGGGACACAAGTGTTTTAAACAGAATTTAGTTTCTTTATTAGTTTAGCATTTTGATATTGAATGACTCATTCTAAAGCTTACTTGGGCTTTAATTTAATGTTAGAAACCTTTACTGCTATTCTCAATTTTTCATGTTGAATTTGTTATCTTTTGTTTTCTGTTTTATACATGCAATTGCTACCTATTCTTGCATGCTGTATCACTGTATGTCCAATGCTTGTTGGGGATTTTTAGTATATCCAATGGTTGGAATGGCAATTCATAGGGGAATTTTGGTATATACTGTATTTAATAAGACTCTCACTTTTTTAACAAGTGATTCACTTGGCATTGACATTACATTAGTACGATTTTTTCCATTGCTATTTGAAGTTGGCTCGATTGAGCTGAGTAGATATTTGAATTCAGTTCAGAAAAAAATCAACCAATCAATTAAAAACTTGAAACCATAAGTCAATTCAAAATTTTAATAGTAACTAATAACTAATATAACTAATAGTACTAACCAAAAGATCTAGTTTTTAAGTTTGGATGATATGTTTTGAATTATTTTTCCCTTCCCTGGATCTTTATGGATATTTATCCACATCTCCTGAATGGATCTAGGTTCAGCTTTGGGGCTAAATGTATATTTATTTTCCATCTCCTAGATCTTTTGTTGCAATTGTGAATTGTGATGAATGATTAATTGTGACACTGTAAGCTAGAAATTTTTGTTCTCAGGTTGTATTTTCATGGGTCGGAATGTGTATTACCTTTGTATTTTTACTAGGAAGAGCAAAACAGCAGCATGATTAAATTATTTTGATTGCTTTGTAGTTGCATATTCATTTTTTAGCTGGATCCATTAGTAGATATCATTGTGCATGTACTTGTAGGCAATAGGCTTCTGATCTAAATAGCTTATAGTCGTTTAGGTGGCCTATATTGATGCTGCCGTTAAACAATTCAAATCAAATTGCTTGGTCGACCAATTTACCTGCACACTCCAGTTATTCTCGTGACATACATTGGAGCTGTGTAACTATCACAAACTATAAAGATAAATTTCCTATGTTTAAGTTTTCGAGTATTTTGCTATTGCTGAATTTTTGCTGTAGGAGGTACCAACTGTATTTAACGGCTGAATTGGTAGTTAAACTGATAAATAACGTCCTGCAAATATCGCTCACTGGTCACAATGGGAACCAGCTACCCAGAAAGGATCAAAGGATCAGCCCTCTAAGACACATTGTGAGAGTCTTTTCCATACAAAGGCGTTATTTGGATTAAGAACTTCTTGAGCCAGACATATCATCTTCCATGTTTTCTCTTTGGACTAGATTAACTTTGTAGATGATTTAAACTTCTTGGTTCAACATTTTGAAGAATTTTGATATTATACGTCATACGACCAAGGCCAGCACATACTGTAAGAAAGAGTTATTGATGGCATTTTCTTGTTTCTTTTAACTTTCAGATTTGTTGAAAAGCAGCTTCCTTGGTAGTGCTTTGATGGAGAATTAATTTTGACAAGAGGGGTTTGCCTTTGGAATAGAATGAGTGGCAAGAAGATGATGTAAGGCTCAAGTTAGTCCATCCAAATCTTGTGTTGATGTGCACTTTTTTTGAAAATTTAGTGCTTTATGGAATATTTACAGATAAAGCCATAAAAGGGATCATATAGTTCACACCTGATCTAGATATTTTTGCACAGAAATAAATGGCTGCAAGTTGAAAATAAATATTGGCATGCTTCCTTGGTTGCATCCTTTCGGCTTTGCTGTGGAGTGAAAGTAGTAATTCTTCATTTTCTTTTCAGGAAAAGATATACTCCCTCCTTTTTTTTTTTTTTTTTATCTTCACTCATCCTGCATTTTCACGCAATCCAATACGCATTTTCAATCGTTAATAACTCAAATTGTATAAAAGTAGAAATTATAAAAATTTGATATTCTAAAACTACGTGTTTAGACGAATTCAAGAAGATCTCACTTGACTATGTTTTATCTTATATAACTATATGAAAAATTTTGAATCAAAGTTACTCAATGAATAGTACTTACTATGCTAATGGTGAGGATAAAAAAAAAACGGAGGGAGTATATGGCATGTTTGGAAATTAACTGTTAGCTGTTAACTGATTACGCGTATAATAAATTAGTCAAAATTTGCTTTTAGAAATTTCGAGTTCAATTTTTTGCATACAAATCTACAATAAGCTGAATTCAAAATGTTGTTATTTGCAGCGGATTCAAAAAAACACTGATTGGACACAGTTTTAAGTTATTTTGTCACTTTAAAAAGCTATATTGTCTTATAAAATGTCTCGCAAATTAACCGATTCAATTTAGCCGTTTTGCCCGTGTTCCATAAAGAAATAACGAATGGGATTTTCCCAATACAATCAAGCATGTTGCACTCACATCACTACCTACATGAGACAAGCAATAAACCAAAACATCGGGACAAAACAAGGGGAAAAACGGTAATTCTTAATTGATTAAAGGTGAGAATTATTACTTACTAATAAATGACTTAGTTGAGACAAAGACAAAAGGCAGAATAAAGAACGAGATAAGTCTTCATTCCTTGATGGCATCTAGAGGTGCTTTTGATATGATGTAATAATTGTTATTATTATTATCATTGCTAGTATTACTCTAGTGAGAAAATGATGATGAGGTTGTCCGAAAAATTCCTAAAGAGAGATATGGGAAAGATTACCCATTATTGGATTTTCTATGGTATGCATCCACGCCTAACTACTACACAAGTTACAACAAGCACACACCATTTTGGCATTATTATATCTGGAAATCCAAAATAAGCAATCTAAGAAATGGTGTTTGAACGATGAAATAAGCAAATCCGCAATCTTCTTTTATCAAGATGAAGCTATCCATCATAGAGATTCGGAGATGAGAAACCAACACAAAGCTTCCAAATACACAATACAACACCACCACTAGAGAATTAAACTCCTTGTTGGACACGACAATGGGGATGTTAGGGAGTTGTTAACCCAATTATAGCCCATCCAAATTTACATGACCCAGTCCGTGAAAAACCGGAGGCCCAGTCCGTGAAAATATATCCGGAAGAGAAGACGCGTCTTCAGTTCAGTAAAAATATATCCGGAGGCCCAGTCCGTGAAAATATATCCGGAAAAAAGAACACACTTCCAAAAGGCCCAATCTATTTTTCTTGGCACGGTCCAATTCAAGATTTTTCCGGATAATAACCAGAGCTTGCCAATCAAAGCCATCCGCGTGCTTCATGCCACCCCTGAAGTCAAGCCTCCTATACTGCACGCCTCTCTACAGGAGACCTCACGCCTCTCTACAGGAGGCCTCCCGCGGCTCTACAGGAGGCATCACGCCTCTACACAGGAGGCCTCCCGTGGCTCACAGAAGGAGGCTTGTAGAGAGGCCTCCCGTGGCTCTACAGAGGCATCACGCCTCTCCACAGGAAGCCTCCCGTGACTCTACAGAAGGAGGCTTCCTCCTATAAAAGGAGGAAGGGAGGCACTCAACACAGACACCTTCACACAACTCCTCTCAAGAGGATTTACTTTCCTGCATTTCCATTCTGCACTTGTTTTATTCTGCAGTTCAATTCCTGCTTTTACATTCCTGCAAATTTTCCATTCCTTTACAGCTTTCTTATTTTCGTGTATTTTCTTTCTGCAATTCTTGTAATCCTTTTGATACTCATCAATCAAAAAAGAGGTTTCTCCCTCAAAAAAATTCTCGGTTAACAATTTGGCACGCCCAGTGGGACCCGAAGTGGAAACCATATCCGCTTGAAAGTGTATGCAACTCAGATCCGGACGGGTAGTAAGGGACTTAACACAAAAATTTGGAGAAATGTCGCTGCCTGAAGAAACTCCAGTAAGAACACCATCTGAGAACGTCGATGATACAGCGACTACCTCTCAACAACCGCAGGGGATAATGCAGGTCCCAACTTTTTCGGAACAAATACGGCTATCGATGAATGAATCGATGGCTGAATTCATGCCTCTATTAACAAGGCACCTTATGGATGTATTGCGGCCTGCCATGGCCGATCAAACCGACAGGATATGTGGATCCCTGCATACTCCAGAGGGATATATCCATGGCATGAATGTGTCACCAAGTGTTACAGGACCGTATGGCGGTCTACAAAGGACTTGGGGGACTGGTCAGCCATCACTATCTGAGTTTGGAGCACCACCTCCTATGATGTATGCTCCATCAGGATACTTAATGGCATCTGTTCCGCCATTTGGAGCGGTGGCTTCCATCCCAGCCGCCGTGCATAATACTGGAGGAGGACACCTGCAACCTCAAGGCACCAACATACCTTTGGCTGCCTCCCCAGTGTCTCAGGCCGCCCAGGCGGCCTCCCCGTTGCAGGCCTCCTATCAGGCGGCCTCCCCATTGCTCCAGGCCTCCCATCATCAGGCCTCCCCATTACATCAGGCCTCCTATCAGGCGGCCTCCCCCATTGCTCCAGGCCTCCCATCATCAGGCCTCCCCATTCCATCAGGCCTCCTATCAGGCGACTTCTCCATTGCCTCAGGCCTCCCATCAGGCCTCCCCATTACCTCAGGCCTCCTATCAGGCGGCTTCTCCATTGCCTCAGGCCTCCCATCAGGCCTCCCCATTACCTCAGGCCTCCTATCAGGCGGTCTCTCCATTGCCTCAGGCCTCCCATCAGGCCTCCCCATTACCTCAGGCCTCCTATCAGGCGGTCTCTCTATTGCCTCAAGCCTCCCATCATCAGGCCTCCCCATTGCATCAGGCCTCCTATCAGGTGGCCTCTCCATTGCCTCAGGCCTCCCATCATCAGGCCTCCCCATTACATCAGGCCTCCTATCAGGCGGCCTCCCCATTGCCTCAGGCCGCCCATCATCAGGCCTCCCCATTACCACAGGCCACATATCATCAGGCCGCCTCCCTGCAGGCCGCCCACTTTCAGACCTCCAACCCACTTCAGGCCGCCCAACAACAGGCCAGTCCATACTTGGCCACCCAGGCTTCCAGTTCACACCAGGCCGCCATGCAACCTCAGGCCGCCAACATAAGTCGGCCGGCCATCAACACGAGTCATCCGACCACCAACTTGGTCTCGACCGCCACCATGGTCCAGGCCGCCATGCCTCAGGCCGCCATGGCTCATCCGGCCGCCGTACATCAACAAGCTGCCATGCCTCCTACACAGGCGCCGGTAGTGTCGCCCGAATCCTTAGCAGATATGATGCAGCAACATTTCGGCATTCAATTGAGGCCGATGGAACGACCCACCTATAGGAAACCATACCCGGATTGGGTAGACACCATGCAGCCTTACCCTAAAGGCTTCAAAATGCCCGAGTTCACCACGTTCTCGGGGGACGACGACAAATCAACCGTAGAACACGTGGGCAGGTTTACTGCTCAGTGTGGGGAAGCAGCGGCCAACGACTGGTTGAAGTTAAGATTGTTCAGTTCCTCTTTGACTGGACCCGCATTTGTTTGGTTTGCAGCCATGCGGCCAAATTCAATTCAAAATTGGGCCGATCTCGAGCGGGCATTTCACGACAGATTTTATACACCTCTGTCGCAGGTTAGTCTTGCAGATCTCACTAACACCAAACAATTTGCCGATGAGACGGCAAGTTCTTTTATTAATAGATTACAACGCATTAAAGGCCGATGTACTATAGCAATACCCGATAAAGAAATAGCCAATATAGCAGTGGCTAATATGCTACCGAAATTAAGAGAACATTTAATTGTGCAGGATGCAACTGACCTTGCCCAGCTGGCCGAGAGAGCGGCCCGTGTGGAAAAATTCCTGAGGGAGCAGGAAGAGAAACGTCCTATGCGTCGAGTCCATTTCGAAGAAATAAAACTCAGTGATGATGAGGACGAACTTGTAGAGGTGGCTGTTGCTGAGCTAGTACAGACAGCCAAACCACATACATGTGCGGCTCTCAAGCCGCCAAAACAAAGAGAGGCTAAGTATAAGCCTGAAGAAGACCTTTTTGACATGGGCAAAGCGGACCAAGTGTTCGATGCCCTACTCAAAGACGGTGTAATCAAGTTGCCTGAAGGGCAAAAATTACCAGCGGCCGAGGAAATTCGAGGCCGAGCATTTTGTAAGTGGCATAATTCGTATACTCACAGCATTACTAAATGCAGGAGTTTTAGAACGGCCATACAGAACAAAATAAAAGAGGGTCGTTTGAAAATTGCAGGTATGAAAGTGGATTTAGATCCATTCCCTCAACTGCCAATTGGTGTTTCTGGACTCATCCCAAATCCAGAAGATGGTGGCTCCAGTAGCCAGAATAATAGAGGAAAGGAACACATTGAAATCGAGGAGGAGGATGTGGACTTATTATCTGATGAGTCCGATCATGAAAGAAAAGAGTTGTGCAGTAAACAACCAAAGTTTAAGAACATGTCGAAGGAGGACTTCAAGAAGGTCCTGGAAGCTGAGGAAAGAGAGCACCACAAGAAGAAGAACCCTCCTTTGAGGATTGAGATCTCTAAGCAGGCGGTGGAGATCCATGACAATGGAAAACACCAACCCATTGCTCGTGATTATAGGCATGGTGTACAGGTGGTTCCAACCTTAATGAGGCGACCAGAACATCCAGTCGAGATTGAAAGGTGGATGAAGAATAGGGCTCAGAACAAAGCCACCCACAAGGAGCCGCCACCCATGACCAGGAGTCAATTTAGGCGGGCTCAAAGACGATGTGCCGAGGAAATGCGGCAGTGGGAGGCACAAATTCATAAGTTGGAAACTTCCAGGCCTCGGAAGCCAATACAACCAACTTATTTCAAAGGAGAGACATCCCAACAGCAGAGACCCCTTCACGAGAAGACACACAGTAGGACGGTGGCAAGAGAACCTGATTCACCCATACCACCTCGTGAGGAAAGATTTTATAAGGCCTCAAGAAGACCACCTCAGGCGCCATCACCTTCCGCTAGGGAACCAATACTGGAGAGGAGGCAGCCACCGCCTTCCTCCGCCAGGAGGCCAGTGAGAGAAAGGTTACAACCACCATCACCTTCTACCACTAGGAGGCCAGTACAAGAAAGGCTGCAGTGGGTAGAACGAAAGCCTCAGCCGTCATCATCAACAAGACCTAAAGTAACCAAAGCTGGACTTCCTCAGACTATCACTTCATCATCAGCTTCTAATGACAAAGGGAAAGCGGTCGCCATAACCGAATCTGATGAAGGAGGAAACAAGGTCAAATCTGCGGGACAGAAGTTCATTGAGCAGCTGGACAAAATGGACATGACTCCTTCAAACATGGCTATGGCTAGTGTACTGATGAAATACATGGCGTATTTGGCGGCTCATGAAGCCGGTGAATTTGGAAGTGAACCACACAGTTTTGAAGGATTCACGGCCTATTGCAAAACTGTAGAAACCCAGAAGAAGTCGCAGGCACAAGATGAAACAAAATCAACTAGTGAAGCACTTCAAGCGACCAATGAGGCATCACAAGTGAATTTTGGTGCTATTACACCTACAGAGGTGGAGGCCGCTGTGGAGGCCAATCTCGATAAGCCGAAAGTTGGGATTAACGCCCTAGGCATCGTGACCGATGAATATGGCACGATGGAAGACATGAATATTGACGAAGGGTATGAAGATGATATGTGGGGTAATGTGAACCTCAATATTGATGAGGAGCCTCATTTTGAATTAGACGGCATGGATCTTGAAGATGAGGTTTTTTGGCAGAATTTGAACAAAGAACTTAAAGAAGCTGACGATAGGAAAGAAGGGCCAAATGATCCTTCTGTGCCTATACGGGTCTTTGGGTTGGCGGCCGATGAAGAGATAAGCGATACCGAATCCGAGATATGGGATGAGGAAGAGCCATCGTTCGCAAGGCTTATCGAAAGAGTGGATGAAATGATAGCCGAATTGTCCCATCCAACCAGGGATGCACCTCCCACGCAAGAACTTGGCGGTCGACATGATGCTTCAGAGGCCGTGGCACAGTTTGCCAAACCCAAAGTTGCCCAGACAAGGCAACTGAAACCCTTGTATGTTAAGGCTCAATTTGATGGGCGTCCTGTGAGCAGGGTATTCGTTGATAATGGAGCAGCAGCCAATGTGATGCCGATGTCAACTTTGAGAAAGATAGGAAAAAGTGAAAGAGATCTGATCCCTACCAGGGTCAGAATGTGCAGCTTTGTAGGAGAAGCAACACAACCTGCCGGATTCATAACGGCGGACGTCACTATTGGATCCAAGACCATCAAGTGGCCTTCTTCGTGGTGAAATCTAAGACGTGTTACTCAGCATTGCTTGGGCGCGACTGGATTCACATGGCGCAGTGTGTGCCATCCACCCTCCACCAACAGTTGTTAATTTGGGATGGTGACCAGATAGAATTGGTGGAGGCAGATCCTCAACCCCTTTGCAGGACCGGACGCCAACAATGATGAGGCGATCTTCTACTTAGAAGACATTCAACCTGCATCAGCTTTAATTGGTATGAACATGGATCTGGAATCCATTGACTTCACAACAAGCGGCTTCAAATTACGTTCTGCATATAGCCGACATGAAGCATCATGCTCTGCATGACGAGCAGCTACGACATTTATAAAGACTTGTTGCAGCGGCTCGCCAACACTGAAATAATGATGGGTGCCGAAATCAAGTCCAAAAATCCAACTGACAGTCGGCCATCTGAATGGCCATCTCCTATAAAGCGGATGTTGCCTAGTCCGGAAGCCAATGAACCACTTGTAGACATCAACCTCGGAACAGAGACAGAACCAAAGCTGACCAAGATCAGTGCGTCATTATCAGATGAAAAGCGACGCCAGCTAGTGGAGCTGATTCATAAGTATAAGGATTGTTTTGCGTGGCAGTACACAGATATGCCAGGACTATCAAGGGAGCTAGTGGAACATAAGTTGCCAACGCACCCAGAGTTCAGACCTCATAAGCAGCCGCCAAGACGGTTCGACCCAGACACCATCCCAAAAATAAAGGCCGAAATCGAGAAACTTCTTAAAGCAGGTTACATTAGAACTTGTCGTTATGTGGAATGGCTTGCAAATATTGTACCTGTTATAAAAAAGAACGGTCAATTAAGAGTCTGTATAGACTTTAGAAATTTAAACTTGGCAACACCCAAGGATGAATATGTGATGCCTATGGCCGATATGCTTGTTGATGCGGCCGCCGGCCACAAGTTTTTATCATTAATGGATGGTTATTCTGGATACAATCAAATCTTCATTTCTGAAAATGATGTGCATAAAACAGCTTTTCGCTGCCCAGGGCCAGTCGGCATTTTTGAATGGGTAGTCATGCCCTTTGGATTAAAAAACGCAGGTGGCAACATACCAAAGAGCCATGAACATGATTTTTCATGATTTAATCGGTCACACACTTGAAGTGTACATTGATGACATAGTGGTAAAATCATGTGAATTTGGCCAACACTTGGCTCACCTGGAAAGTGCCTTCATCCGAATGAGGCAGCATGGATTGAAAATTAATCCAGCTAAATGTGCCTTTGGAGTGGCAGCAGGGAATTTCCTAGGTTTCTTGGTACATGAGAGGGGCATTGAGGTAGACCAGAACAAAGCTAAGGCCATCATGGAGGCTCGTGCACCAACCAATCTCAAAGAATTGTAGTCATTGATGGGCAAAATCAATTTCCTAAGGAGATTCATTGCCAATGCTGCCGGCAAGATGAAAGCGTTCACTACTTTGCTTAAAGGAAGAAAGAACGAGAAGTTTCTTTGGACGAATGAGCATCAAGCAGCCTTCGAAGAAATAAAAAGAGCATTGGTCAATCCTCCAGTATTAGTGCCGCCAAAACCTGGAATACCTTTGAAACTATATGTATCGGCCGCCGAAGAATCTATCGGGTGCTTGCTTGCACAGGACGATGAAGGCGGCAAGGAGAGGGCTATCTATTACCTTAGCAAGACTCTACAAGGGCCAGAGGTAAGATATACTGCATTAGAAAAGCTGTGTTACGCCCTGGTATACTCCTGCAACAAGTTAGAACACTACATGCTGCCAAGAACAGTCCATATAGTGGCTCCCTTTGACTTGGTAAAAACCCTTTTGCACAAACCAGCATTGAAGGGTAAACAAGCTAAGTGGGCTATGAAGATCAGTCCTTTTACCCTTGTACACGTTCCTCAAAAGGCAATCAAGGGACAAGCTTTAGCTGATTTCTTAGCTCAACACCCTTCATTGGTGCTGTCAGAAGATCCCAGAGAAGCTTCCTTTATAGGATTCGAACTATGGGAGTTAACCTTTGACGGATCTTGTGCAAGCAGCGGCTCGGGGGCCGGCATTACAATCACTAGTCCTCTTGGGGAACATTGGAAGCTTGCTCGGGAGTTAGAGCCTGGCACCACCAACAATCAAGCAGAATACGAAGCTTTGATATTTGGCCTCGAAACTGCATTGCTTAAAGGTGCGAAATCAATTACAATATTTGGAGACTCCCAAGTCATCATGAAGCAGTTAACCGGAGAATATGAATGCAAGAGTCCCAGATTGATTAAGTGCTATGAGACAGCACTAGAACTATTGAACAAGTTTTCGGACGCTACCATCACACATGTGCCCAGAAGCCAAAATCAAGAGGCCAACGAGGCTGCACAACTTGCTTCAGGCTGGCAGTCTTGTCGCCCTAGGGGGGGCACCACACATTGCCGCCATCGCAAGTGAATCTGAGAGCCAACAAGAGAGTGGTGATTGGAGAACCGAAATCATACAATATCTCGAGACCCCGTCGTCTGGAGGGGACAGCTCGCTAAAAATCAAATCTTTACGATACACACTGATAGATGGTGAGTTATTCCGAAGGGCGGTCGATGGATTACTGCTCAAGTGTGTAGGTCCCGAGGAGGCGAAGTTGGTAATGGGAGAAGTTCACGAGGGGATATGCGGCTCCCATCGAGCAGGACCGAGCATGAGATGGAGCATCCACCGTCATGGATACTTTTGGCCAGCCATCATGGAGGACTGTATCATGTATGCTCGCGGGTGTGAAGCTTGCCAAAAGCACGGCCCGATTCAAAGGGTACCGGCGGAAGAATTACACACGGTCATTAAGCCTTGGCCATTCCATGGCTGGGGGATGGACATCATTGGAAAAATTCATCCACCGTCATCCAAAAACCATGCATTTATACTAGTGGCCACTGACTACTTCACCAAATGGGTAGAAGCGTGGCCAATGAGGAAAATTGACCAAAGCGATGTAATTAGGTTCGTAACTGAGCTCATACATCGATTTGGGATTCCCCAAACAATCACTGCCGATCAAGGTACAGTGTTCACTGGCGAAAAGTTTATAGCTTTTGCCAAGCAGTTTGGAATCCGCATTTATCATTCCACTCCGTACTATCCCCAAGCAAATGGTCAGGCTGAAGCCACCAATAAGATCTTAATAAGTATGATCAAAAAGGTGGTAGGCGAAAAGCCTAGGAAATGGCATGAGACCTTATTAGAGGTTCTATGGGCTTACAGAAACTCTAAATCCACAGCTACAGGGTTTACGCCGTATTACTTGACATATGGTCATGACGCTGTTTTGCCTTTGGAAATAACAGTTCCTTCTCTAAGGGTGGCTCAGCAGCATCAATTAGACTTATCTAAGTATGAAGAAACCATGTTGCAAGAATTGGAGACAGCAGACGGAGACAAGCTCGCCGCTCTGGAAAATATCCGTCGCCAAAAGATGAAAATGGCGAGACATTACGACAAGAGGGTTCGAGGCAAAACTTTTAACGAGGGAGACCTAGTATGGAAGGTGATTCTACCCTCGGGGGTGCGTAGCAATGAAACAGGCAAGTGGTCTCCAAATTGGGAAGGACCATTCATTGTTACGCAAAGACTGCTTAATGGTGCATACAAACTAATGGACATCGATGGCCAAGAACACAAACAGAGTATAAATGCAAAATACCTCAAAGTGTTCTATCCATCAGTGTGGGAATCTGAATAAGAAACGCAAAGTGCATCAAAAAAGTGGCCAAGTCACAAGCCCGGCCAAAAAAGTAACAGTAATCTCCCAAAGTAAAGGCAAGAGTTGCCCACCACAAGGCCGATGGGCTGACCCAAAAGTGTACTGAAAACAAAACAGTGCAAAAAACTAAGGAAGAGGCTGCCTAACACCACTCAGTATACGCCGACGCATAAGGGCCCACTGATCACGAGTGCGCTCGAACATGTCCGTCAGACGAAGAAGTGCGGCTGCCGAAGCACGAGCGCGAACCGACAACCGAAGCCGACGAGTCCGAACTCCCGATAACTCAGCCGATAAGTCACGCTCATCTGCGGCCTAAACGACCATAGGAAGTCTCTAACTCAGCAGCTCGGGAAGAAATATCAGCCAAGACAGGCTCTAAGGTAGCAAGCTCCTCGTTAACTTCTTGGAGGATACGCCTCCTCTCAAGAATGAAACGCTCTGCCATCCTCAATATCACGCTCTGCTCGCGTAGCAACATCCCTAAGATGGGATCTGCGACTCTCTCTAACCCCCGCGATCAGTAGACAACTGCTCGCGCTGAGGGTGGATAGCCTCTATCTGAAGACAAACCTCGCGGTATCGTGCCTCGAGGTCATCAAGCAGCGTCAGATCGTGAGCAGACTGATCTGCAGAGCTACTGTGAGCAGGATAAGAAACAGCTAAATCAGCAACGCGCTCTGAAAAGCTGAGAAAGTCAGCATCCTCGGTAAAGGCAGAAACTGCGCTGACGTCGTCTAACAGGCGATCAAGACTAGAGAACACCTCAGTGGAGAGCCGATCAACATGAGTGGATAGAAGGCGGTCAAACGCCTCGCATGATGAAACAATCCTGTCAGCAGGAGTAGGCACCGAAGGACCTGGAACAGAGGTCCGCTGGGACTGAGGCACGGATCATGGGTACCTGAAGACAGCTTCACATAAGTATATGCCAAGAAAATTTCATTAACACGAAAGCTGAAGTGAGCCATACCGGAAGAGGCGGCGCGACTGAATCAACTGAAGTAATAGGAGCAGCAGTAGTAGGATGGTCTGCCTGGTCCATAGGAAGCTAGAATGGGAGATCCTTAAAACATGTCCTTGGAAAAGAAAAACAGAAACGACATAATCAATAAAAATACCTGAGAGATCACCGAAGGGCCAACCTGACTAGTCTGGAAAATATGATCCGCAACCCGAATAATGTCTGCAGGAGGAACCTGGAGGACACAAACATCCTTAGAATTCATTGCTTAAACAAAATAAGCATAAAAGGAGAGGGAAGACAACCAAGAAATACCTGTGGAACCAAGTCATGGCCAGCTGAGCCAATCGCGGACCGAGAGAAACGTGGATCAACCTGAGCGGTCAAGCGCGATGTCACTACGATACTAAAAAAAAAAAAAAAAAAAAAAAAAAATGCAAAATACAAAGTCTAACAGTGGCAAAACATACCTGGTCGGCAGTAGTTGCAGGCAAGGAATCAACCATGATCATCCGCCTGGCCATGATCATCATCATAGGGGTCTACCGACTCATCCTCATGGTCCCTCCTCATCACCCTCATGACCCTCCTCACCACCTGAGCGTGATCCATCATCACTTGAACTGGCATCTTCCTCGACAGAACCAGACTGCTCGGCGCTAACTGAAACATCATCATCACTGCAGACAAAGAGACAATATCAAAAAGGGCAGTGTATGAAACGCTGTATTGACAATGAAATGATTCAACATACCTCTTCGGCGCTTACGGGAGGAAGAGGCTGGACCAGACTCGGGACTTCTTGGACCTCGAGGTACTCCCGCGAGAAGCTGAAACACGAGACTGAACGCGAAGTGACTGAATCTCCAAAACGAGACGCCAGCTGATCATAGGCGGCAAAATAGAAGTGATATACGGCGTCCACCACGCCATAAAACCAGCAGCCAGCGATCCAGTCGGAGTAAACGGGAGATAGAGGGAGAGCGTCAGACGAGACGAAAAGGCTATCACAGCCTTGATAGCTGCGGGTGTCATCCTCTCCTTCCTGGTAAAACGAGTCGGCCCACTTCACCCGGCGAGGAAGCCCGATGGTGGCAGCCAAACTGGCGAGCAAGCAGGTGAGGGCAATAAGGCTCAGCGATGAAAGGATTATAAGCGTCCGTCACTCTTCACCCACTCAAAAGCATGTGAGGTTTCATGATGATATTCCATGTAAACTCCCCATGAATGCCACGTGGATGAGTAGGGAAACATATCAGCGTAGCCAGCAACCGAGGAACGGAGGCATAAACAAATAGATCATGGTAGGACGGCCGATAATGATAAAGCCAGTGGATAATCCCCAGACCATCTCGGTTCAGAAGGCCGTCCCGGCAATACTCACAGACTGAGCAGCCAATATCTCACCTATCGGATCACCCTCCGAAACCTCCTGCGGACTAGGGCGTATTACCCCTGTGAACAGTTGGGGAAAATATAGCTTGGACCCATAACCTGCAAGAACCATAGCGGCCCAGAAGCAGTGGTAGAGGGATCTAGTCCTTCGGCCAGCTTGTCAGAAAGCTTAGCCATGCCGCTAAACAGAGTGCCGAGGAAGTAGGAGCCTATAGCTCGAGTCTCTGTACTCATAAGCCCTAAGACGAGGGGCAGTGCAGTACTAAGAACAGTACGTGCACTGGAACAAATAACAAACCGGCTAA
Organism: Hygrophila difformis; assembly: GCA_030278955.1. Lineage (NCBI taxonomy): Eukaryota > Viridiplantae > Streptophyta > Magnoliopsida > Lamiales > Acanthaceae > Hygrophila > Hygrophila difformis. The sequence goes on from JAOANR010000003.1 coordinate 50,580,258, forward strand.
ACCACAGTAAAAGGAAGGCTACGTGCTCGTCTCGCGTAGAAGGATAAGGCCCTGACGTTTTATTGTGCACAATGTAAGCCGGGTATCGCCTGGCCTCTTTGCCCTTAGGGCAAATCGAACGCACCCAAGTCTAGGGTCATCAACAGCGGACTGGGTCAACTCCGATCCGACCACACGAAGCCCCGTGATCATCACCACATCAAGAAGTGTAGGACCGACAAATCCACAGGGAAGCTGAAAAGCATTAACAGAAGAGTTCCAGAAGCCCATAAGATAGTAAAGCAAGCGATGGTCTATCACCACAGGCTTAGTAGATAGACGGATGGCCTCATCGATCCCCCACTCACGCAATCAGAAGTGCGACCCGACATACGATGCACCCATGAAGTATACTGACCTAGGTTGCTATCATCGTCAATCTGAGTCCTGGGAATTTTAGCCTTGGACTTGAGGTAGAAATACCGAAATGCTGAGGCTGGGATTTAATAGGTTTAGTGCGAGACACAAGGGCACTGCTAAAGGCGGCCTCGGTGACAAGTAACTTGCAAGATAAAAACCGTCTCGAATCATTCGCAGCGCTCAGGCGTACTATGAAACGGCCGAAGAACAAGCTCCGACTCCTGCCGACGATCGAACTCATATGCCTCACATCAGAATCCGGAATAAGCCGGACGCTGCAGATGAGAAAAACAAGCATGAGATTGAAGGATACGAACATAGGCAACGGAACAAGCAGGTAAGATCAGACAAACCTGAATAGTCAGAGGAGAAGCCGAAGTGGCGGCCTGGAGCAGTACTAGGGGTGGTGAACTGAACAAATGCGGCTGTGTGGACCTGGCAATGTCCTACATAGATACCCAGATAAGTCAAGCGGCTAACAAGATTTAAGTCAACATGAGAAGTGCTAATCAAGCCATTTTAACCTGAAAAGTCATGCTGCTCGACAAGGCAGCAAATCCGGTCAAGGGAGCAGCGGCCTGCCCTGGCTGACGACTCCGGACAGCCCGAGCTGACGAGATGGTGGCCTGGTCAGTAGCGGCTGATGGCCCCTGAGTGGCAGTCGATGACGACTCAGGGCGACGATCGGAGACGGCCTGAGTCACAGGAAAGGCGGCTCTGAACAGCGGCGGCCGAGGAGGACCCGGGCTGGTGAGGGGCGGCCTGAGCCAATGAAGTGGCAGCCCGTGTAGTGTCCTCTACTGGATCCTATGTCATGAACAAAGTATGGGATGACTAGAAGCTAACTTTAAGTTAACCTAACGCCTAAGCAAGAGATAACACGATCTGATACTTTCTCTAAATCCCGTATGATGCTTTATGTTCTCTAAGTCTATGAGAGAAGGCAATGTGAGTAATCTTGCTATGTTCTATGATATCAAATGCGAGATTATCATACGAGCAATAAATTTAGCAAAGACAAGCATGAATCCAGCGGAATCAAGAAAAGCAAGCAAAGTTCACAAAATTCAGTCCAACATCCCTCCCATAATCGTAAACATGATAAAATACCCGTCAACCTTCATGATATCCCCATATAAGTCTCCACCAAAATATAAATAGCAAAATATAAAATGGAGGATAGCTCACTAACCTGGCCCATGAAGCGAATAAGAGAGGACCTGGTTGCAAGCAGAGGCCTTCAGCTTCCGGTGTGCTTCCAGAGCCCTCGAACAG
>JAOANR010000003.1:50582431-50711058 GCA_030278955.1 Hygrophila difformis
AATACTGCACTCTTTGTCAAGCGATCCACTACTACATACCCAGATAGTGTCCATCTTCCTCACAGTCTGTGGCAGTCCCATCACAAAATCCATGGAAATGGATTCCCACTTCCATTCAGGGATCGCTAATGGTTGTAGCAAATCCATCGGCCTTATATGCTCAGCCTTCACTCGCTGGCATGTAGCGCACTTAGCTACATAATCTACTATCTCCCCTCTTCATGTTGTTCCACCAGTGAGTCTGTCGGATGTCTTTATACATCTTTGTGACCCCTGGGTGAATAGAATAAGGAGTCGTGTGAGCCTCATCCATAACCTTCTTCTTCAGGTCATCAGAACACTCAGGAATGCAACATCGGTCGCCAAGTCTTACCATTCCCTTATCATCAATTCTAAAACTCGGAGCCTTACCTTTCTGAATCTTCTGTCTCAACACTGCCATCTCTCTCTGCTATCATGCTGACTAGCGAATATCTCATCAATCAAAGATGATGTAGTGACTAACATGTTTAAAGTGTGATGGACAGCGCCAATAGAAACTACCTGAACCTCAAGTCTGAGTAGTTCCCTGCGCCATTCAGGCATCACCCCTAAACATGCCACTGTATGATGCTCCTTCATGCTCAAAGCATCTGCCACCCAGTTTGCCTTCCCTTCAATGTACTGAATACCAGTGTCATAATCCTGCAACAACTCCATCCACCTCCTCTGTCTGCCACTCATGTGGTCTGAGGTGTACAAACACTTCAGATTCTTATGATCTGAGTAAATCTTACACTTCGCCCCATATAGGTAGTGTCTCCAGATTTTCAGAGCATGCACTGCCGCTGTCATCTCCAAATCGTGAGTCGGGTAGTTCTGTTCATGTGGCTTAAGTTGCTATCTAGATGCATAAGCAATCACCTTCCCATTCTGCATCAACACACAACCTAAACCCTTAAGTGATGCATCCTGTTGTAAACCTCATACTCACCCGAATCATCAGGTAGTACCAAAATAGGTGCCCCCGTCACTTTCTTCTTCAAAAGTTCGAATGCCTGCTCACAATCATCATCCCACCTAAATCTGACATCTTTCCTCAACAACCTTGTCAGAGGTCTAGCAATACAAGAAAATCCCTCAATGAATCTGCGATAGTAACCAACAAGACCCAAGAAGCTTCGGATTTCCCCCACATTCTTCGGGCTTGCCATTTCAATACCGCTTCAACCTTAGCAGGGATCAACTGCAATACCCTCACCAGAAACAATGCGTCCCAGAAAAGACACCTTCTCCAACTAGAACTCACATTTGGAGAGTTTAGCATACAACTTATGCTCTCGCAATGTGTTCAACACTGTCCTCAGATGACCCGCATGTGCTTCACGAGTCGGTGAATAGACCAGAATATCATCTATGAACACAACCACGCACACATCCAGCAGGGGACGGAATACCCTATGCATAAGATCCATGAAGATCGCTGGATGCGTTAGACAAACCAAAAAGCATGATCGTGAATTTAAAGTGTCCATAACGAGTTCTGAACGCTGTCTTAGGCCTATCAGCCTCCGCCACCCTTATCTGATGGTATGATCTCAAATCGATCTTACTGAACACACTGGCCCCTCTCAACTGATCAAACAGGTCCTCAATCCGAGGTAAAGGATATTTGTTCTTCACCGTGATTCGGTTCAAACCCCTGAAATCGATGCACATCCTCATCGACCCATCCTTCTTCTTAACCAACAAAACTGGAGCTCCCAAGGCGAGCTACTCGGCTGGATATACCCCTTACTAGTAAGCTCATTCAATTGATCCTTCAGCTCCTTCAGTTCAGCAGGATCCATACAGTAAGGAGCCTTAGAAATGGAGAGCTGCATCAGGCATCAGCTCAATAGTAACATCAATCTCCCGAGCAGGGGGAAGACCAGGAATTTCGTCGGGAAATACATCCCCCGAACTCGGATACGATAGGAACACTCGAAGCAGCATGAACCTTTGCTCGAATATCCCTCATTTACCACAGGGAAATAGAAGAACCCCCTGCGCATCAATCACGCAACGAAGCAACAGAAACCACACTAATAGCAGGGGTGGAATCAAAGAAGGTCGGTAAGAGACCCATACTTACCGAGAGGATCTCGGAAAAGGAAAATACGTGGAATACCACAATCGATGACAGCATGATGGCGAGTCAACCAATCCATGCCCAGAATTACATCAAGTCAGCCAGACTAAAAGATAAACCAAGTCTGCCGTGAACTCTGGCCTCGATGCTCTAATACTGCCACCACGTCATATACAATCACTTCGATATGTCGCCCGAAGGCAATAAAATGGCATCTGTAGTAGGGCACCAACGGTCCTTACTCCGTGCTCCCGCACAAATCGCAAAGCCACGAAGAACATGAGGCTCCCGAATCGAATTAGTACTAAGGCAGAATGATTCGCAACAGTAATAGTACCTAACAGGGTACACTAAGTTTACAAGGACTGAGCAAAACGATAAATAAAACAACTGCAGGAATTTAAAACACACCTGCAAGAAACATCATCCCCTGGCGATCCGCCTCAAAGCATGGTCCAGGACGTTCAACCTACCCCTCTGTCAGCTCGAACCGGCCGTTACCACGCCCGCAAATATTCGGGCACTCCGCTCAATGATGACCTACCTCGTGACAGGGTCCAGCAACGGTGTACAAGTCGTCCATCTGGGCCGACCTCACGAACAGGTAGCGGTGCACGGCACCACCCCTGCCCCACATCACACGGCCTCCATCACGGCGACCCCTGACAGCAGGCTGGGACCCCTCTGATCACCGCCCCTATGTCCCCTCACGGCCCTGGTCCCTGTGCCTCTTCCTGCTTTTGCCGCTGCTGGCATTCCTCAGCCGACTCTCCTCCACATATAAGGCCTGATTTCGAAACTAGCCTCGGAAAGTGTATCATAAGCTCTGTACCCGAATTGAAGACTTAATCCCGCCTTGAGACCCGCATTATAAATCGACGGACCTCATCCCTACCAGTGGGCATAACCTCCGGAGCGTACTACTATCATCAGCTCCACAACTTTCTATGATAGGCTGTCACGCTCATGCTTTCATCTGTCTCAAACCCAGAATTTCCAACTTCTTTGCCTCCAAAACGTGTGGTGGATAGAAGTGAGAGCTAAAGCCTCCATAAACTGTTCCCAGTTGAACAAAAACAAAAAAAAAAAATAAAAAAATAACCAAAAAAAAAAAAACAATAAAAAAACCAAAAAAACAAAAAAAAAACCCGGGGCTTAGTGAATAGGCCGTTCTCGCGGGTCCCTCCACAATGTAGTGCTTTTCCCCTTTTCAAGTAATGGGAAGCCACATAAACCTTTTGATCATCAGGATACAGTTTGATTTTCTAAAAGAGAACTCGACCCAACCTTGGTACTTCCAGTTCTCAAGGTCAGATGGGCTGGCACCCACTGCAAACTTTGGTGGACGGTGCTTTGTGGATAGATCCACCCATAGTCCACATGGGCTGGAACAAGTGCAGGGAGGGGTTTTTTCTTGCAGTTTTTTTTGTTTTTTTTTGCACTACTGGCTGGGTTAACATATGGATAACTGTGCCAGGTGCTGAGCGAATTCAATTGAATTGAAGGCAGCTTAAGGCTTAGCAGTGCACCCCTAGATTCCCACAATGGCGGATTTCCCGCGAGGGGGGCCCTGGACCCTGAGCAACAGGTGGCACACTCCGGTGGTGGAGGAGGAGGAGGAAGAGGTAGTCCATCATTCCCCGGTCCACCATCATCATGTTGAACCTCTTCAGGAAAACAAAAATCCCTAGCCCTATCCCAACTGGCTGGACCTTGGTTTCTGCGGGGCCTCCCCCCGTCGCCCAGTACCCCTTTTTAGCGCGATATGGAACCATTCTATTATGCAAAAAACAGGACACAACAAGAACAAACATATCAGTACGAATCACCAACATACATATTATCAAGTGTAATTGATGGCAGAATAAAGAATATAAACAAATTAAATAATTAGATAAACACACGAAAAATTCACAGTCCTCAATGACTGTGAAGTAAACAAGGATCTGACTGGAGTACCATAGTTCTTCCACAGTTCCCTAACTGTGACTCAACCTGGTATGCGCAAAATCAAAACAGAATAATAATTAGAATGCAATGCTATACTACATATATCCCCACGCGCATCTCAACGCACTTATGTCTACACAAATTTTAATGCAACAAAAGAGCACACAGGCTCTGATTACCACTCTGTAACGCCTCCCCGAAAATTTCAAAAACATGATTTTCGCAAGCATTACCGCCGTAACTAACTATCCCAAACTAGTGGCCAGCTAATTTAAAACAGCTATAGTACAAGGCTGAGGTAAAAACCTAAAGTGATCATCTGATTAATCAATTTTAATGTAGAAGCTAAAATAAATTTTAAACACATAGGCACACAAAAATTATTTCTTACATGATAACAAAATAAAAACAATCCCAGTAAAATCATCAGGCTACAAAACCCCCCTAAACACTTAATCAGGCAACTTGCCAATATATCCAAAACAGGGCTACCAGCCCAAATTAGTAAGCACAAAAGGCCACAGGCCAACAGTAAATAAATCCTAGGCTCACCAGCCTCCAACTAACAATAATCCAAGTGCCAAGTGATAACAAGGCAACAGAGTATCACATAAATATAACAAATGAACAAGTAAGTCCTGTCTATGTGAATCTCTCAATTCCCATACCCCAATCTGCTCCACCACAGCGCCTCCACGAGGATCCTATAAAACAGATAAAAGCAAGGAGTCCAGTACAAAGTACTGAGCAAGGGCTAATATGTGCAGGGGAATAAAGGGGAATCCAGTTAATAATAAGCATCATATAAATATAAATAAAACAAATAAAACATCACACCGTCCCATACTGGTGCTTCAACCACACACATACATTTGTGCAAAATGATGCAATGGCCAAACATACACCTATCTACTCTATATGCAAATGCATATGAGAATGCCTAGCCGACACCTAAAAACCCGAGCGGTATGAACCCATGGGTGAGGATATCATCAACTCCAACCCGTTACAGGGTAACATACACTATCACCGCAGGGACCACAGGCATCACAGCCCAAATCATACACCCCGAAGGGCCAACAGGCGTCCCAGCCAATAATCACACCCCCGAAGGGCCAACAGGCATCACAACCAATAATCACACCCCGAAAGGGCCATCGGGACTCAACAACACCCATGAAGGCTGCCCGATCAATCATAATATCCACCCCTACCGGGCACAGAACTCAATAACACATGTGAAGGCTTCCCGGCTTAGAATAACCAATATTACGAAAATCGCGTCTAGCTCATCATAAAATAGCACGAGTCAAACCATATTCCCAGCAAAGTAACACAAGGCCAATAAGAACAAGGGAAATGTACAATAATGTAAATTATAGCGGAATGATTAATTAATTTAAGCAAAGTCATACTCCAACTTATCATATTTGCTAGACACTTTTAAATTGGTCAAAATAGCATTTTTTCTCAAATCCCCACGTAATACACATACAAATATTATAACACTAATAATATTACTTAAAAACAGTCAATATATACTCATGCTTTCCTACACACGCACACTTGCACACTTTCCATTTTAATTTCTTACATTGTTTAGCACCAGAGATTCCAGAGGCCTTTGATATGATTACATATACAAACACCACGCACCAGTTATATTTTTTTTTACAAACTAAGGGGCATCATCTCACTTCATGATCAATTAACTACAATAATCCTTAGAGCATGAGAATACCACATTTTCCATATCATCAGATTCCCAAATTCAATGCCCATCCACCAAACGAATTCAACTTCATACGCAGAGGAAAGGGAGGAGAAGAGAAAACCATATACAATACAAGATATGCACTATTAACCCTTGCATTAAAGTCTTGAACAATCCTCCACCTCCAATTCGATCAATTCGGCCTTCAATCGATCAAATTAACCCAAAACCTACACTAACATCAACTCCCCAAATCAGCACCAAATCGATCGAAAATAAAATCAACGCGAAGAGGACAATGAGGGGAAACATTACCAACAACCGATTAGTCGATCGCTAAAGAAACGCGATGATTTAAATCAGTTGAAATCCCCTCCCTTTTCCTCAAACCGAGCGACTGCCCTCTCTCCTCCCGTTCTAACTCTTCAAAAACTGCAAAATGACCCCAAACAGTATAAATTCTCCAATTGGGCCTCTTCCGGAAAAATGGGCTACTCCACAAACAACTAAATAAATTACCCCGGTCCAATAATAATTTAATCGGATCATTACACATGTGTCATCCCTCCGCTGCAGCCACGTTCATCCCCTCCTTGCCGCTTCAACTTTCAATCCTCCGCCAACCGTGGTTTCTCATCTCCGGTCATGAAAATGGAGCCTGAACAGCAGCCACCGCCGGACCCAACAGCTCCGGTCGTCTTCTGTACTACTCCAGGCAACCTTTCAATGTCCCCAAAATCGGTGAGAAACACAGCAGCAGCACCCGCTCGTCACCTCCTCAACAAACCCCGAAAGCCGCATAACAAAACTCCATCGCGCCGTATTCTCTCAAGAAGTTGCATCCCGCCGGCCACCTTCATCACCTTCGACCATTCTGAAACTCCCGTCACCAACTCCGGCAAGATCCATAACCAACAAACCCTATTGTGCTGAACTACATGGCTGCTCCGTCGACCACCGTCGTCATCTCCACAACTCCGGCGACCCTCACCACCTCAACGGCAGCAGCCCTTCACCTCAGCATTCTGGTCATCTTCAGCTGGACCGGACGCCCCCCACAACAACCTGCAAGGTCCCCGATCTGGCCTTGGCATCACCATCCTCCACCAAGATCGACGTCGCCATCCCCCTTCCAGGTTGCGTTGCGACATAAAAGCCAATGATAACGACGCCCTCCTTCCAAGCTACGTCGGAGAACCACGACCGCGACATCCCGAGTTGTGTTGCGACGTAAACTCCTTTGGTTCACGATGTCCTTGTGTGTCTGACGTAAATTCAAATTGCTTCATTCCCTTTACGCGAATGTGATGGAAGACCCGGGAGCTGAGGTCCCAAGAGTATCAATATTAAAACTCCAAGCTTCCGGACCTCGGGGTCCGTCCCCTTCTCCGCAATGCCCGAATGGATTGAAGTGCCTTTAAGTCGTGAACATCTTCATGTGTTTTTGCGACGTCCTCATGCTTCCCGACGTCTAACAACTTATTTGGCTTGTTTAATTTATTTTAAGACTTGTTTAATTAGTGTAGTGGGGTTGATTAAAGCCCTTCATGAATTGTTTAGCTTTATTAATCTTTGTAATTAGGGTTTTGTCTATATATATGGCTTCCCCACCTTGTTCTTCAACTTTTGAATGCTATTGAATATTTTCTTCTTCATTTTGAAAGGTCATTGAGAGCTTTTGCTTTCAACTTGGTGTTTAATCAAACTTGGCTAAACACTCAATCCAAAGGTGAGATAATTTGGATTGTATGAAATCTTTGGGATTTAAAGTAAAAGGAATGGGTTGCAACTAGCTAGTTTGTATTTCATTCCAAAGCTATTGAGTTACTTGGATAGTCACAAATCCTATCCCTATTTTTGCTTGTTCTTCATCTTTTATTTTTGATATTGTATCTAGTTTTTCGATCCATGCCAAGGATTTAATTTTTGGTATCAGAGCCAAAGCTAGATCATATCTTCATCTTCATCTTATAAGCTCAAAAAAAAAAAAAAACTGCTGCCTGCTGTTCCAGATCTGCCATTTTTCTCTGTTTATAATATCTTGAATCTGAGTTCATATTTGGATTCATTGGGTTGTTTACTTAAAGATCCATATAAAGTTTGCAAAAATTTGGCCAAGGAAATCATTAGATATGAATTTTTGAAGTTTTGGCCAAGATTGCACCAAAAATATTGTTCACTCATTGTTTGATCATGTTGTGTTCATCCCCTCACCATTTGGAAATATCTTCCATTTGATAAATTATTTCATCCATTATTGAGGGGTTATGCTGCCCAAATTTTTCCACATCCTTCATCTTCTCCAAAACCCCATTGAAAAACCCTAAAAAGAAGCTCCTGCCCACTGTCCGAAAATTCTGCTCTCTGTCCGTTTTGATTTTCTGAAAATAGGTTGCATATTTGGATTCCTCTCATCGAGTATATGGATTTGCATATGTGGTTTGTTCAAATCGGACATCGGATGTGAAAGTTATGCTGGTTTGGAAATTCTTGGTGTTCATCCCTTGTTCTTGTTTGTTTCTTAAATCCAATGCTTGTAATGATTATAATGGCACAAATTGTTGGTTTAAAGTGTTAATTGGACATAATAGTGTCATATTCCGAGAGTGATTGTGTGCCAAGAGTGTTGGGATTTTAATTTGGGATTAGGGTTTGTTCATGAGTTCGTAATGTTCTTGAGTTGTTCTTGGAATCTTGAAGATATCTTCAAACTGTTCTTGTTGGCTACTTTTTGATCCAATTGAGTTGTTACAAGGGTGTTATTGGAAAGTGTTAAGGGACAAAAACTTACAAGTTGGTAAAGTACCGAAGCATTAATTGAAAAGGGGCGTAGTGCGGGTACTACTGGTGTTTTTCTTGGCTGCCGAGTTGAGATGTGGATACCCCAAATAATTTCTTGAATTGCCAATTAAAGACAAAAGAGCTGCCTGCTTTGTCCATACCATTTGAGGAAATGCCAAAAGGAACGGCTAGTCAAGCTGTGTACATTTCATTCAACAATTGAAGGTAAGGCACTGCGGGACCCACGAGTGAATCATCACTTCCAAATTCTCAAAGTGGACGTCCATTTCCTTGATCAAATTGGGAACGAGACTTGCTTTGGACAGAATTGAGAAAATTTCAACAAGTGGGGTTTGCAAGGAAAAATTGGAGGATTGGAAATTATTATTACTGTTTAGTTTCGCTCATTTAAATCACGAGCAATCAAGTTTAAGTTCCGAGTTGAAGTTCTGTCAGGTCCTATAACTGATATTGGAATTCCTCGAACAATAAGTGCTTGTCACTTTGCTTCGCTGATTTATTTTATGAACCCCAGAGTTGAAGCTCTGTCTGCAATGTCAGATAGTGGAGTTCCTCAATAGTAAGTAAGACCGGGTCATTCTTAGCCAACAGCTTCGACAACTTGGTTTTATTTATTTTTGGAATTGTGCGCGTGAGGCATATATTGTGTGTTTCCAAGTGTTTTGTATGTGGGATTTTTAATTTATACTTCTATATTGCGAGGATTTCGGAATCCCTGATCACAAACTAATTAAAACTTGGAACCCTCGATTGTGCCAGTCTAATCACACAAGCTGTCCATTTTCTTGATCGAGTCGAACTGTGTAAATTGTTTCTTGCACAGTGCGTACATCACTCAGCCCCATATTTCCACAACATTGATTGAAGCATCCAAGGAAATTTCTGTACTTGATTGAGTTTGAACAAAGTTAGTATTAGCATTCGATTGAAAGTAGAGCGAAAAAATTGTGAGATCACTTTACATATTTCCGTTGAATTTTACTAACTTGATGTACATATAGAATATTTTTCTTGAACATGGCAGGTACTTCACTTGGGGATGTTGACATCCGAGAGTTAATCAAGGCGATAAATATTAAATTAGACAACATGGTGTCAAAGAGAGAGGCATGGGAAAATAAAATGGATTACCTATTTGAAAGCATAGATGGCAAGATGGCTAGTCATGCACCAATAAATGAGGATAGGGTTATGAAAGTTGTTGATAATATGTTACAAGCAGAAGAAAGCAATCAACTTGATGCCATGAGTCATGCAAAGCGAAGACTAGAAGAGAAATGTGACAAATCTGGTGAGAAATCTTCCATTGTGTCTAAAGAGGAACTGGCACTTCCGATTGCATCTTCATAGATCATAATTGAGCAAGTCAAGGAGCCAGTAAGCAAAAATGTTGCAGAACCAGCTGAGATCTACAATGAGTTACCAGATGACTGTAATTTATACTCCGTTGATAATTTCAAAGAAAATTCCTGAATGGAAAATATTGCACCTGAAAATTTGTTTGATAATTTTGACAGGACTAAACCTGAAAGCTCAACAGAGGAAAGCTCGTGCAATACATCTTCTCAAATCAACGAGACTCCTATCAACACCAAACAGGTTAAAGTTGCACATAATTCTTTTGAGCTACCAAAGGTAAATTCTTTTCATTTCGCTACAATGAATATATCCGAAGAATTTCGAGTCCATGAGCAACAAGTGAGTCCTTTAATTGCTTGCCAAATTCTTGAATCAAATCTTGAATATGTTGATCCTTATTGGGAACATACTGAAGGGTTGAAGCCTAATCGGTACCATTTGCTATTACTAGAAAAATTAATTTTGTCTGATAAAATGGATTGAAAGGAATCAAAGTGCATATGCGAGCCCGTCATTCCTCATTTTTAAAAAGGAAATTCTTCCCTGGTCATGAGCAATCACCACCAATCAATCCTAATGATTTTTCTAAATCGAAGAGAGCGATATATAATCCAGAAGACCGAATTCTAATTTTTGAAAATTTCAAGTTTGATATTAGAAGATCATTCACTGCTGCATCTGAACATATTAATTATTTTTGCAGGGATGGCAAAGCTAAAGTCATCTTCAGCGGCCGGACGCCTCCCACTACAGCCTGCAAGTCCCCGATCTAGCCTTTGCGTCGCCATCCTCCATCAAGATCGACGTCGCCACCCCCTTTCCAGGTTGTGTCGCGATGTAAGCCCGAAGATGACGACACCCTCCTTCCAAGTTATGTCGGAGAACCACGACCGTGACGTCCCGAGTTGTGTTGCAGCGTAAATTCCTTTGGTTCACGACGTCCTTGTGTGTTTGACATAAATTCAAATTGCTTCATTCCCTTTACGCGAATGTGTTGGAAGACCCGGGAGCTGAGGTCCCGAGAGTATCAATATTAAAAATCCAAGCTTCCGAACCTCGAGGTCCCGTCCCCTTCTCCGCAATGCCCCGAATGGATTGGAGTGCCTTTACGTCGTGAACATCTTCATGTGTTTTGCGACGTCCTCCTGCTTCCCGACATCAACAGTTTATTTGGCTTGTTTAATTTATTTTAAGACTTGTTTAATTAGTGTAGTGGGTTGATTTAAAGCCCTTAATTAATTGTTTAGCTTTATTAGTATTTGTAATTAGGGTTTGCCTATATATATGGCTTCCCCACCTTGTTCTTCACCTTTTGAATGCTATTGAATATTTTCTTCTTCATTTTGAAAGGTCATTGAGAGCTTTTGCTTTCAAGTTGGTGTTAAATCAAACTTGGCTAAACACTCAATCCAAGGGTGAGATAACTTGGATTGTATGAAATCTTTGGGATTCAAACTGGAAGGAATGGGTTGCAACTAGTTTGTATTTCATTTCAAAGCTATTGAATTACTTGGATAGTCTCAAATCCTATCCCTATTTTTGCTTGATCTTCATGTTTTGTTTTTGATATTGTATCTAGCTTATCGATCCATGCCACTACCCAGGACGTCAAACTCCTTCTTGACTTTCCTTCTAATAGCCTGGGGGTTTCTGCCATGTTAAACCAACGCAGCTCAAGACCGGCTTTGAATCGAGGCATACCTATATTCATTGGATCAAGCAACATTAAAGTGATCCATCATCTTCCGAACTCCGCAAACGAGAACCTTTAGCATTTATGATGTACTTGCTCAGCCGGTATTTTTGGTGTTCTCCGACCAAATATGTAACCCTTAATGCTTACCCTCTAGCTTGTGAACTTATGGAAGCAACCCGCATGCCCCTGGCCAATTTCTTCCTGGCTCACCCTTATGCCGGTATTTCGGCCCAGATCATGGGTTGGGAAAATGGTTATCAGGACAAGTCCCGTGGCCCCTTTTGGTTTCTTCACTTATGGATCGTGTGGCATTTTCGCGACATTTCCGGTCTTGGTGACCAGATACCGATCACCATGCCTCCTTCAAGTAATGATCTGCGTGGGACCTGTCTTCCTAATATTACCATTACTCAATGGATATACTATTTCATGAATAGATCGGCCATCATTTCTCTCTCTGATTACACTTATAGTGGAGTGTCTGGTAATTGGGTTTCGGCCATCAGTACTCCACCCTTCGATCAACTTTTACCGATTTGGAATGTCTGCATCGTCCCCCGCCACATTTGCTAAGGATCTTCGGCAGTGTTCTCTAATCATTCCATCCCTTCCGAAGTATACAACCCCCATCTAGTTAGTTGCCAATTTGGTTTCACACAGGATTTGGTCTTTGCCTATCAGAATGACCCGGATAGATATAACAAGGAAAACAAGGGTCGAGATCCCTCTAAAAGTCGTAAATCTTGTATGGCTTGGGCTGTCCGTATTCGGGATTTTGAGGTCCGTTCTTTTGATGCCCGTCCTGGATCGTCGACGAGTCGTTTTGATGACTGGTGGACGAATGTGGTTCATGTATACTTCAATGTCGACTTGAGAGCTCATCTGCTTGATCGTGGTTTCCCGGATGTCATGATATTTTCTGTTATTGAATCGGCTCCCCATCCCAAGAGGATGAGCCTTCAGCTCCCCATCCCAGTAATCTCTCGTGTTTCTTATATTTTTAAACCTTTTCCCCACTTTTGTTTTCTCATCCTTTCTCTTTCTGGACCTGAACCGACGAAAAGTATTTCGAAGCCCATTATTCGCCAATCTACTTCGTCTACTCCTGTTACTACTATTACAACTTCCGGCTGAAAGCAAACCACCCCAAGCTCGGGTAGGTCATATAAATGATCCTCCTCCTAAGACTCGGAGGCGGTCGACTCGTTCTCCGCTCCCAAGATCGTTTGCTACGTCGGATCAAGTATTTTTCCTAGTTTATTTTTGATTACTTCTGATGCTTTCGGCCGATATTGCTTTCTGATTTCTACCTTATACAGGTTTGTCTGCCTCTGGTCCCTTTGGCACCATTGACTTCCCCTAGCCGTTCGTCTAATTTGGAGGAAATGCATCACCAAGTCTCCGGGGAATGTGTTTCTTCGGTTGCTGTGATCACCCATTCTTCATTGGGTCCAATTGAAGAAACCACCACTGTTCTTTCTGTCGCACCCGCTTCCTCCGATCAAGAGACGATGGTCCTCTTTATTTTAGACCTGTTAACCAGGCAGGGGCCTAACCAGTGCTAAATCCTTAAGATAGCCTTTTTGGTTCGGCCGAAACTTATACTGCTGCTTGGTCGTCTTCTTCTGCCGTTGTTGACCCTGAAGTATGATCTCGTTTGCCTCTGCTTGATGGTTTCCGGCAGGAAGATGCGTCATCCGTCATGACTTTGCCTTCATCGTCTTTCCCGGATAATGAGACTTTGGATGAGTTCTTTTCTCATGTTCTACCAATTCCTCGGCCAGATTTCCCAGACCTTTTAGGAGATTGTTTAGGTCAGCTGTATCATATGGTTATTCGCCAATCCGACGTGACTTTGGTTTGACCGAAACCTATTCTCCTGCTCACCTCTCAAACTGATTAGAACTTCTCTGAAGAACTAGCTTCTCCAGGTCTAGAGAATGCTATTAAGGCAATTTTTCTCACTTTGCCTTGCGTATGGACTTAGAACTTCCTGGTGTTTTGGCTGCCCGCAAGAAACTTGAGGATGAACATGATACTATCTCTATTCATCGAGAAGAATTTGATAAGCATTCGGCCAATTACCAGGGATGTATGGCCAAGTTGTCAGAGAATTATGCTCTTAAGCTCAAATGCTCGGACGAACTTGCTAAGGCCGAATCGGAACTCACCCGTCCTCAATGCAAAGTGCAGGATTTAAAAGCTGCTTTGGCCGACATAGACAAAGAATCATCCTATTTGAGGCGTACTGTCAAACAACTCCATAAGACAGCTCAGACTCCTCGGGAAAAGCTTACCAGTCTTCAGCAAGATATGGGATAACTTTCTATGAGGTCAAACTTTAGTGACAAAGTTATTGATGTCTTACAGAGGCAGTGGACTGAGACTCAAACGGTTATGAATAGCATTCGCCGTGTTATTGCGAAGTTGGGTTCTTCGTCTGGCACCTTGCTGGTTCCCGCTGATCCGATTAACCCGGGTTCTTCCGCTGCTGGTTCTTTTTCGGATGATGGGTCAAGGCTTTCTAATGCTGCTGCGGTTTTAACCTTGTCTCGATCGGAAACAGGTATATAGGATAAACATATCATTTCATTCCTCATCATGTACTATTTCTTCTTTTCTTCTCACCCATTCCTTTCTCAGGTACCCAGTCTGCACTTCTTCAGGACGCAGCTGATCATTTATTATCTTCCCAACCGGACGAGGCCAATATCCCCGCCAAAGATCAAGCTCGAGCACTTCAGGAATATCAATCAATCCTTGCTCCTGGTGCTAGTTCCAGTTCTCAAGCCGATCCGGGTACCGATGCTCTCCAAGGCTTGAATGATGAAATTGATTTTGATGTTAGTGACGACTAAGTGCTCTGTTTTGAGGTTTTGCATGTTGATTGTAATAACTTTGGATACATTTTGTATTGTCGGTCGTAGCATACTTTCGGACGGCTTTCGTGACTTTTCGTGACATGATTCCTTTTGACTTTATCGTGTCTTTCTGACTTCTTCTAATTTTTGGCCGATGCCTTCTGATCTTTGAATGCTATTTTATTCGTTGATTTTGTCTTTTTGCCTGCTATGTATATTCTGTCAGATCTTCGTAATCTCTGGGATATCTTGTGGCAGTGCAATATTCTCCGCATCTTTTCCGGGGATCAAGAGACACCTTTTCTATAATTAGTATTAAATGGTTTACGTTTCTAATTTTTTCATAAATGCTGCCATTATGCTTTTCTATAAATACCAGCAATTCCATGAGCTTTGATATCCCACACTAAAACTCCTCATCATGTGTGCTATCCTTTCCTCTATTCGCATCTTTCTTTTGAAACCGGTGCGTCCATGGTCTGCAAGAACTCATTCCTCCATGGGATGTCTGGACGTGGCATAACAGACTCTTTCCCATGCTTCACGAACTCAGCTAAGATCTTTATCACCATATTCATGCAGAAGAGGATCCTTAATCATTTTTTCTAACCTCGATCTCGACGGTCATCTCTAATTTAGGACCTATCTCTAAATATTGATATGACCGATGGCACCATTGTACTCTTGCGACACCATTCATGGATTTCGCCGTTAAGGCCTTGCCCGCCTGAGCCCATTTTCCTCAGCAATTCCTGTAGGCTTGGCTTACCTTCGTGGCAAGTCACCTTTGTTACTCCCGGCGGCGAGATCCATGTGATATTTTTCCTAAATCGGCCGATGCTGGTTTTACTAGCACGGCTTCGGCCGATATATCAGCGGCAACGGCTTAGAAGGGACTCTAAGCGTCTTTTGCTTCTAAAAACAATATTAGATTTGATGAACTCCACTATAAGGTACCTACAAAGATGAGCAACTACAGAGGAAAAACAATTAGATTTGATGCAAGTTCTATTAGAAGCAGATATTAGCTTGCCACCAGCTCTCATTGCGTGATTTTTGTACCAGGTTGAGATTTCAGGATACAATTGTCGGGGTCTTCGTCTCCACTCGAAACCGCCGCGTAGTGGGAGTTGGAAGGGAGCTCCGTTTCTTCACACTTAAAATGGTAAGATAGTGGGAAGGGTGGAGGGAGATTGAGGAATGGAGAAGGTCTCCTTGACATGACCATTGCCATAAAGTGAAAGTTACTAATCTAAACTCCATGGTATTACTTGGCACAAATTCCCCTCAAGCGCAGATTTGTCATTTCCCATTTTAATTTTCAAAAAGAAAAGGCAAATTCAGGGATAGGAATTAAACATGGAGCATTATAGTATAGGTATATTGAAGTGGGAGTATTTGGTAGTTGTGGGTATTAAACTTATACTTTCTGTAAAAATTATGTAGTATAATTTATTCAATGGTAGTATAATATTATTAAATGAATATAATTTTATTAAAAAATATTTCATAGTAATAAAGTTTATGGGTGTTGCACAATATAATATAATGTGGAATAAAATATATATTGTTTTTTAAAAAAATAGGGCCAAAAATAAAAACTTTAAATATGATGGGTGTTACACAATATGATATAATGTGGAGTAAAACATATATTTTTCTAAAAAAAATAGGGCCTAAAATAAAAACTTTGAAAAGTTGATGAGTGTTAAATTGATATTTCCAAGGAAAATGTGGAAATTGTTGTTTTTTCTAACATTATAAGTACTAATTTCAACTTTGAACTTTGAATATTGATATTTTTTTTGAAGTTGTTAGAAGCAACCTTGTATATGCAGAATTCGAATTTGGAAGAGACAACCCAAAACTCGGTATATGCCCAAAAAAAGTATAAATAATATTCTTTAAAAACTTTAGGAATAATAGTCAAAATGGACTACATATTATGGAGTAAAATGATATTTTTTAGAATCTTAATAACAGGAAATGTAAAAAAAAGGCCACATTATAGAAATACTTCCAATACAAGGCCAGCATACCAAAATACTCTATATAAGAGGCCACCCAAAGTATTTGCCATTAGTTCTGAAATTTGAAAATATGAAATGACATAACAGCCCCTGGATTAAAATACACTCAAGGTTTGGGTTGGAGGGTAAAATAGAGAAAACACATGGATGTCATTTCACTCCCGTCGTTCGAGACCTGCCACCGCTGCCACGCCATTATTGCGCCCGGAAACCACCCACTCCCCCCACTCGCCGTTCGTTCACCCTCCTCCCTTCCCAAACTTCTTTCTCTGCCTCACCCCTTCACCTCTTCTCTCGCCCCACGTCGCTCCCCTCCCCATTTCTGTAACCGCAGCCCTCCCCCATTTTCCCGTAACCGACGCCCTCACCCGTAGCCCTCCCCCACTTCCTTCTCTTCAAATCCACAATTCAACCCCAACTTTTCTCCATTTCCCCTTTTCTTGAGCGCGGGACATTGACAAGCGTGGAAAGCTTCTCTTGCTTCAAAACCGGACACCGGCGACTCCAGATCGGACGACGAAACAGGTATGAGTCGGAGTTCGTGGACTTAGGGTCTTGGTTAATTTCATTTGTGTTTTTCTTTGTTGTTGCTGTGAAATGATGATTTAGGGTTTAGGGTTGCAATTTGGGGGAAGTTATAGCAGCCCATATTTGTTGCTTTATGTGTGGTTTTTGATGTGGTTTTAAGTGAGTTTGAGAAGGTTCTCCTTATTGGTGCAAATTGTAACTTTTTCGGTCTAATCCATGTGGTTTATGAAGCGGTTTGAAGTGAGTACGGGTTGATGAACTTTTTAGGAATTTCATACCAGTGGCAATTAAAAAACACACCGATGATTTGCATTTGGATATACTTGTTGGGGTCTAGGGTTTGCAATATGTTATTTTCGTTTTAGTGGTAGCGCCAGTGGCCTCATTCTTATGTTTGTTGTGTGGTTTCTGTTGTTGTTTGATGTGAGAGAGGGAAAATTGATTTTTGGTTGAAATTGTGTCTTGGTGGTGCAATCGATTTTGGGGTATTTGAAATTTGTTTGATTTTGATACCACTGTCGTATTGAAAGTGCATCGATGATTTTAGAATTCGGTGTGAAATCCTTGTATGCTTGTTATGGAGCAATGTCCTGCTGCGTTGCAATGTTACATTGTCTGTGGAGAAAATTTTGATGTTACATGCTTTATGGTAAACTTGTATTATTTAGCAATGACACCGGTATAATTGAACACAGTTGGCAGGTATCGAGATATGGCCCCGAAACGTCAGCCCAAAGAGAAGAAAATGAAGAAGAGTGACAGCGAAAAGCGTAAAACGAATAAGAGCGACATTGAAGAGGGGCAAACGGATGGGGGAACCGCAAAGACGAGCGGGCAGGTTAGTATTACTTCACGTTGTAGCCTGAGTGTTCTACGAGAGGCAATGACTAGCATACGGGGGACAATTACGGACGGACAGTGGAGGGCAATCAAGACCACTCCATTCGGGCACTTTGCGAAGATTGATGTGATCTACAGCAGCAAGGCGAGGCTGCAGTCGCTCGTCGAGTGCTTTAATGCGGAGTTGGGAGCTTTCGTTTTTGGGGAGGGATTTACAGTGAAATTCAGGTCGTGGGAATATTCCGTGGTGTTAGGGCTGCAGCATGAGGGCATGCTCGTGCACACGAGGTGTGTGCCTAAATCGCAGTTCAGGGAGAAATACTTCAAAAATTGTCGCATACTGAAAAGGCAGGAGATTCTGGATCTCATGTGTAGCTTGGCTGGCACCGAAACAACCTTGATTTCGCACGGGCGTATGTATTGGCGGTGTTCTGCTGCGTCCTCTTCCCGGTGTCGACTTACACCCTCCCCGATTTTCTGGTCCACCACGTGGACAAGTTGAAGATGCTGAGGGAGTATGCCTGGGGTCTTGCGGCGTACGAATGGGTCGTAGATTCGATGCGGCGGATCAATGAGGAGCAGAAGATTTATATCGATGGCTGCACCCTGGGCGTGGTGGTAAGTTCTCTATATTTATCAGTTTACCATTGGAATACCATTCTCGTGCATAAGGAACGATATGAAGCTCATGGTGTTATTTTGTAGGGATGGTTCTACGAGCGATTACCTCACATGGCCGAACCACTCATTGAACCAGTGATTCCCAGGTTCGTGCGATGGAAAGAATCATTCGGAACCGTCTAGCAGTGTAGGGAGGATTTCGTGGAGCTACGGAAACATCAGTGTCGGCCACTAATGATAAGTTCAAAGGAGAGAAAATTTTTTGTCCCCGTGACGGGTGTCCCCCAAAAATATATTGTTGAAGAAGATGATGACGACGGGGTCGAGGATGAGATTCCGATCAGGGTGAAGAAAATAAAGAGGAGGCCAAAGAAGAAGGATGAGGAGGAGAAGAACCGGGGTGAGGCAGTCGCGGAGGGCCAGGTTGAAAAGGAAACGATGGAGGTAAATACTTAGTTTTATTTCTTAGTATTAATTCCTATGACAGTGCACCCGTATGCAATGCATGTTACACTGGTATGAATTGAACGTAATGGTTGTATTTTTCTGGTACCCGGGAAGACCGAGAAAGAGGCAGCGGATGAGGAGGTATCAAGCAGCGAGGGGGAGGACGAGGACTCTGTGTCCGAGGCCATGAGTAATGTGGCCGTAAATAAGAAGGTGGTCATGAAGAGGAAGCCCGATGCGAAGGCAGAGGTCAGTGATGAGTCGGAGTACGTAGCGGAGTCTGAGGAGGGCACCAGCGACAGCGAGGATTATGTGGCCGAGAAGGTTGCCCAAGCAGTGGCATATGGAAATGACGAGCCCACAGAAAAGGCAAAAAAGAAAAAGGTATGGCTGATGAGAGAAATACTGGCAAGACAATGATATTTTACGAGCCATCTCATCACAAGATGGCAATGGCAGTAGAGGGAATGTTAATTCTCTCTAATCATAAACCATCACTTGCTGAGCCGCTTACACTTTATGTGTCACAGCTACACGACGGGGAAAGCGTAAAGCGGATCCTGATAATGGCCAAAACTGACCATTATTTCCAATCCATTTCCGTGTCTGAGACGGACATTTTGATCGTGTTTCCATCTTATTGTAATAAGAAAGCAGTTGAATTTAACAGATTAATGCTAGTTTGTAAAAACATCGAGCCGGTAATAAAAAGACACAAAATATGCAATTTTAAATTGTATTTGTGTTAGAAAAATCCAAAAACATGAAAAAAGGAAAAAGAAAAGAAAAAGGAATGAAAAGATGGGCAAAAGAATAATACAGCCCACAAAAATCCAAAAAGATGGGAAAAAGATTGAAAATCCCACAACTGAATTTTGGTCAAGTGTTGAAGCACAATTCGAATTATGCAATTCGAATTAATTCGAATTGCACACAATTCGAATTGCTGAAGAGAACAAGAATTTGTTAAGTGTTGGGAAGGATGTAGAAGAGCTAAGTCGAATTACTATGGCCAATTCGAATTAATTCGAATTGGCTTGAATAATTCGAATTAGGGAATGAAGAAAGAAGGAACCCAAAGGCAAGAAGAAGATGCAATTCGAATTGTCCAATTCGAATTAATTCGAATTGGCACAAACAATTCGAATTGCCAACAGATGCAAGGAAGCCAAGCAGAAACCCTCATCCAATTCGAGAAAAGACCAATTCGAATTCTTCACAACAATTCGAATTGATAACTGAAGGCCACATTTCCAGCTCAAGGAAGAGATCTCACAATTCGAATTAATTCGAATTGATTGAATTAATTCGAACTTCACTCATTGAAGCTGTGGAGCATGAGCACAACATTGGTGGGCCTAGGGTTCGAAAATTGTCTATAAAAGCAGACCTTCCACAACAGAATCAGGAGATCAAGAATTTAACCAAAAAGCAGCTGGGACAAAAAGAACAGCAGGAGGTTCCACACCCCTCAAGGGTTAGGTAGGTAGTTTAGTTTAGTTTAGTTTATTTTTCTTGCAAGTAGTATAACTCTTACATGCTTTGATCTTAGTATAGTGTAGAAGCAGTTTGTGTAACCCTTAGAGTAGCCATTTCCAGAATTTTTACATGCTTTCTAGTTAGAATAAACCCTACCTTCAAGTTAATGATGGTTTTGGGTTCTTTATTTTGCTTTCAAAGTGTCAATACAAGAAAAATTTCCAGAAATGGTGTTATTCATGTGTTTTGGCACTCTTTAATGCTTTCTTTAGAAATAAATGCTTAGCATGTTTGTTTGTTTCAACTAGGTTACATTTATTATGTCCTAGTTGACATTCAAACTTAATAAATGCATGTTTGGTGGGTTGTTAGCTTGATTTTGTGCCTTAGAGCTTCAAATAAGTGTTCTTAGGTTTTAGATGTTTTTAAGGTTTGTTAGTATTTATCTTTATGCCTTATTTTCCTGCCTTTATTTTTATTTCATGCTGCCTTGGATAACTTGAGTGTTCTTAGTGTATTCATGTAGTTCTTAGATAACTAGATGTTTTAGGTTCTTTGATCTTTGATCCTTTGTTTGTAGAAATAGGGTTTGAATCTTGCCAATACCCACTGGACATGTGTTTGTTTATTTCTTGAAAACTTCACTAGGGTGGCTGTGAAGTGACATTGATGTGAGATGAGGGATTTAGTAAATCTAAACCCATCATTACAGCACAGTGTACACCTAACCCATACTTGTGAGAACAAAAATTGCTATTGTTCGAAAATGCGTAATTCGAATTGAGGCAATTCGAATTATCTCGAATTGCCTAAGAAATTCGAATTGCACAACCAAAAATTTCCTTCATGTGGTTACCAACCAATTCGAATTCTCTAATTCGAATTAATTCAAATTGGTTCAACAATTCGAATTGGCAAGGAAAACCACATTGTATTGCATACCACCCATTTATGCCTTGGTTCATTTCTTCATCTCTAACCAATTCGAATTGTGCAATTCGAATTAATTCGAATTGCTGAACAATTCGAATTCACCTTCCTCTTGAGGTAAATGCCTTAGTCAATTTGAGCAAGAAAAGGACTTCGCCAATTCGAGTTGTCCAATTCGAATTAATTCGAATTGGTCAATAATTCGAATTAGATGATGTTGCAATTTCTGGCAATGATCAATTGGGTAAAGTAATACTTCATCCTTCATGCATTCTCATTTCGAATTACCCCAGTAATTCGAATTGAACTATCCCTTCTATTTTGAAAATTCCAAAAATATTTTTCTTCCATGATTTGTGTAAGTTGCATGGATGTATTGAGCCTCGGCCCAGTTCATCTGACTTTTATCCATTACACATTTCAACCCATTAGTATCCACTTATTGTGTGCTTAACACCCACACAATACCAAAAACATTTTCCTTATTTTCAAGTTTTCCTTTTCGTTGTGTGTATGAACGGATAATGAGAAACGCATAGATTAATGTTGGTGAAAGGTCCCTTCACAGGGATATCGACTAACCCGTCTTCTGTGTGTCAATCATTATCTGTTATTTTGCATGATCTGGTTAGTGGTTGGTGGAAGCTTCGGCGAGCGTTCTCTTTACTAAGAGTTTCGATTAGTCACTCAGCCAATTCCTAATCAGACACAGTTTTAATTTTCCTTATCTTAATTTCTCAACCTGAATTCAAGTTGCAATAGTATTAATTGATGTCGACCAACATCAGTTAAGACATATTACAGCAAGAAATATGTGGGTTTTTCTTCCGCTCACAGACAAAAGAAAACTAAATGACGGCGGTCACCGTTGTTTGGAACTCTTTCTGTCTAAAATCAGTCATCTGGGATAATTGGGAACCGGACAGCAGATGTTTGCAGTCCGGAGAACCCCAACTATCTCTGGCACTCTTTTTAGCCGATTTCTTCTCTTCTCAGGCTAATCCATCTTGTGTATCGCATTCTGTCTAACCCTACCATATATCTTGGGGTATTTTATTTTCCTTTTCATATACTTGTATGCATGATACTATTATGTAGATGTTCTGGTCTTATTGCTATTTTGGGGATCCTTCCCCTTGGACACAGAAGTCTTGATTTAAATCTGATGTTGCATAGTAAACTTCCAACAAAAATTCCTTTGTAAAATCCGGATCTGAGTAAGGGATAAATTCGACAGTTATGACTAATTCATCTTCCACTGGGGATTGATTTTGAGAGCTTAGAAGCAGAGTCAGCGATTAGGTCTCATCTAGACTGAAAGGATCTGTGTTTTAATTGAGAGTCTAGTACCTGTCTAGGGAATGATTTTCAAATATTCATTTGCTTCTCAAAATTGCTGTGTATTGGAAATCTAATATTAGATATCGCATTAAGTCAATATCCACTTGGGTGTAGATGAGATGTGATAAATAATACTAGAGGAACAACATATAGGCCTTGGTGAATTTCTAAGGTAGGGTCGAGTATTCCTTCGACTACTATCTACTTCTGCCAAAGTCTAGAATTGAGTCTTGAGTGAGTACATCCGGAATAGGTTCATTGATGGATCTGTTTCATTTAGTTTGTATCTCATAACTACCCAGATGTTGTAAGCTCTGTGGCTTATTGATATCTTGGGGGTTCTTGATCTGCATCTGGTCACCAAGACCAGGGGCTCTTTTATACTAACGGAAAGAGACGTTTTTAACGCTTCCGAGTGATAGATTTAAATGCTTTCTTTACAGCTTTCTTACTGCTTTCCTTTAAAATGCTTTCATAGAGGTCACTCGGAAGAATTAGGGGTTGTCCATCTGTTAAAAGGTTTGAGAGTTATGGAATGGTTTGGGGCTTGATTTGAAACTTTGGGTGTGACATGAGGGAATGATAGGAGTATTTGGCATGTCAACTAATGATATGTTAGGTGTTGCTTGTCCACCATAGATATGTAATGTAACTTCACAAGGCCTGTGGAGGGAGTTATAAGT
The DNA here is from genome assembly GCA_030278955.1 of Hygrophila difformis. Taxonomy (NCBI): domain Eukaryota; kingdom Viridiplantae; phylum Streptophyta; class Magnoliopsida; order Lamiales; family Acanthaceae; genus Hygrophila; species Hygrophila difformis. The sequence continues at coordinate 50,605,823 of JAOANR010000003.1, forward strand.
CTGTGGTATCTTAGAAATTGTTGTCTTAAGAGCATGTAAATTCTCACCGTAAGTACCTGTCTGTTAAAGGGAACATGGCGTAGAAAGCATGAGAGTTAGCTAACTCGAGGATTATCCCAAGCTAAGATCTGTGTAACAAAATGGAAGTTTAATTGTGTTTCATCTGAATCTTGTCATATCTTTATTACTTTCCTCCCTGTCCCTTCTGTCATATTTAAATCTGCTTTCTAGATAGCGTAGCATAATTTTATATTGCTTTCGTAGTATCGATTTAATTGCTTTCCTCGATCTAGTTTACCATGCTTTGTAGAATAATTTTTACTGTTTTTATGATCTGGTTTAATTTATGTCAAGTAGTTGATAGAAACCCTTACAAAACTTGAATCGAGTAACCGAGTGGAAAATCTTAGTAAATGACGTGGGCCCTGCTTCCATCGCACATCCTCCAGTGAACGATCCGGTACTTACTATAAATTACTGCAATTTTTGATTCCCTGCGCTTTCGGGAGCACAGTTTCTTGACACGAGTAAATAAAAACATAATATTTTGGGAAAATACTCATACAGTGGGAAGATGTTCAAAAGCTACATGGCAGGTGCTTTCGTGACATGAAATTAAGAGAAGCATCATGGTGCAGATACCAGGGACTTTCAGGGTGACAGACTGAAGGTCAATCCCGGTTGCACCGTGATATTTGTCAAAAGTTTCATGGCGGGAAGGACCACAGCGCCGTTTGAAATCAAAAGCACCCCACATGAGTAATAAAAAGGGGAATCATAACATATCCTTAAACCCCCTCCCTAGATCATAACTCCTTTCATTTAATAAATCCACACCTGATATTTCAGAAAATTACTCGTGTTGATGAAACTCGTCAAAAGTTTCATGGCGCCGTTGCCGGGGAGGACGCAGCGCCGTTTACTAGGAGAATTACACTACTGATTTACTCATAGATAGTTTTTGTATATACTACCAAACAATCACTAACTTGGGGATTGTACAGGTACTGTCAAAATCTTGATACCAACTGCTTATGCAACGGAGGAGGAACACATTTCCGGAGCTACCGTTCGATCTAGAAATAGAAAGGACCGCTCGCCAACTGAGGGCAGAAGCCAGAAGACGGAAAGAGCAGGAGCGTCGGATCCGCACTTCACCTGAAACATCGAGCAGCGATCTATCAGACATGGCAGATAACCAGAACATTCCCCCGATCTTACCCATAGACCAACCACCAAATAACCCTGGTAATGGAGCTGACGGAGGAATGGTAGAACATCCTAATCGTGCCAACGAAGAGGAGAATCTACCAAATCCCAATCAGCAACAATACCAGCAATTCCACCAACAACCGCCACCACCCCTAAACCAATTTCACCAAAATCAAAACATACCAAACCAACAATACCAAAACCAAGCTTTCAATCCAGATCAGTTTCAGAACAACCCACAAGATCCACATAACTTCCAGCAATTTCCCAATTACCACCAATAGTACCAGAACCAAGCTGAACAAGGAAATCAACAACAGCAGCAAGCAGCAGCAGACTTCATGCAACCAATAGTAGAGCCCTATCTGGATGGACCTGGGAGAGCACACTTTCCCGCACGCAATTTCGAGCTCAAACCGGCACTCATTAATTTGGTGCAAAACAATCAGTTCTGCGGTGCGAATCATGAGGACCCTCATGATCATCTCCAGACCTTCATGGAGCTCTGCGACACGATCAAAAATCAGGGAGTCTCTCCCGATGCTATAAGGCTAATGTTGTTTCCATTCTCTTTATATAGTGGTGCCAGGGACTGGTATAAGTCAGTGCCTATCAATCAGAGGAGCACTTGGGCAGACTTGGTGAGGAGCTTTTTGCTGAAGTATTTTCCGGAATCAAAGATTGAGAAAGGACGAGCTAAAATTGGAGATTTTAAAATGAAGACAGACGAATCATTATATGATGCGAAAGAAAGATTCTTGGGCCTCATCAGGCGATGCCCCCAACACGGGTACGCACCATGGGAGCAATTGAGGAAATTCTACGGAGGACTCACACATCCATGGAGAACAATGTTAGACGCTGCTGGCGGACGACATTTACTCCACTTGCCTATGGACCAAGCTTGGGAGAAGATTGAGACAATGTCTGTCAACAGATCCATCCTAAACACAGATGATAGGAAGGAGGATCCTCCTAGAAAAGTCTTTGTTGTAAGTGAAGGGAAAACAGACTTTGAAAAATTGCAAGAACAGGTAGCTGCGATACAGCTGAGCCAGGATAAAGGGAAGGGAATAGACGCTTCTCAGGCAGGAACCTCATCAGACCAAGTTCAAACACAGCAATCGGGAGTTGTCTGTGGACTGTGTCAGGGACCTCATCCAACTGATACATGCCAACAGATAGCTACCGAGAGTTGTAATTATGCCGGGAACTACCAAAATTGCCATCCCAATCTCTCCTATTCCAACAACAATGCACTTAATGCGCATTTGTTGCACCCAAACCAGCCCAACCAGTTCGCAAATCAAAACCCACAGCAAAGCTTCAGACCTCAGAATCAAGGATTCGTCCAGCAAAGAGTGCAGAATTTTCAAAATCAGAATCAAAATTTCCAACCTCAAATCCAACAGAGGCCTAATCAGAACCAAGGCCAGAATTTCCAGAATTTCCAATCCCAACCTGATCAAAATCAACAATATAACCAAAGACCACCATCTCGTCTGGAGAATCTGATGACTGAGTTTATAGCCAACCAGAAGGATATAAACCAACAACTGCAGTCATCAATCAAGAATGTGGAGACGCAAGTCACCCAATTGGCCAAGGAACTGCAGAACAGGGGGAAAGGAACACTTCCAAGCAGTACGGAAGCTAACCCGCAGTGTAAAGCAATCACATTGCGGGGAGGCAAGACTCTAAAAGGAATTGTTGGACATGGAAAAGAGACGGCCAAGGAGGAAAAGGATCCAGTGGAGGGTGAAAAAGAAAATGAAAGATTGAAGGAGGAGACGGTATTGGACTGGTCGAGGACAAATCAGAAACAGCTATTTCGCAGGCTGAAGCTGCAAAGGGAGCTGAAAAGGGTAGGGTTGAAGGTACAACTTCCTTCTCTTTACCACCAAAAACAAACAATAATAAGTACATGCCAAGGGTGCCATACCCAGCACGTCTTAAAAATAAGGAACATGACCTTAAATTCAAGAAATTTCTAGAACGGTTAAGGTCTGTAGAGATAACCATTCCTCTTGTGGAAATGATTTCCGAAATGCCCACCTATGCTAAGTTCTTGAAAGAATTGATTTCAGGGAAAAGGCAGGTAGAGCAGGAGGAGGTGATTGTTCTCAACAGCACATGCAGTGCCATAGTTCAGAAGAGACTGCCCGAAAAGAAAGAAGACCCTGGATGTTGCACGCTACCAGTACAGATTGGGAAGGCCAAGGTGAGCATGGGGTTATGTGATCTAGGATCCAGCATCAATGTGATGCCTTTAGCCATGGCAATTCGCCTAAGGCTCGGGGAGATTGAACCAGTCAAGATGAAGCTGCAGCTTGCAGACAGATCAATCACAAAGCCCGTAGGAATCCTCAAGGATGTGGTAGTCAAAACCGGTCAAGTTCTTTTCCCGGTTGACTTCATCATCCTCGACATCGAAGAGGACTCTGAAATGCCACTTATCCTGGGACGCCCGTTTCTGGCCACTGGCGGTGCACTTATCGATGCCAAATCTGGAAGAGTCACATTGAGGGTCGATGACAAAGAAATCACCTTTGACATGGAACAGCTGCAGAAGTTTCCGAATGAGGGATCTTGTCCCATATCTGATGTAATAGAAAGTAGGAGTGAGGATGAGAGCATAAACTCTGTGACTGATGAGCCAAACAAAGTTTCAAAACAGGTACTGAAGCTTGAAGGTGCGGAGCAACCAAGGAGCTGCAACGCTGTCCACTTCGAGGACCCTATCTCTGGGGACCTTGAAGAATTCGATGGAGTTGAGTTCATCCCGGAGGAAGAGGAAAGCACCGCTGAGGAGGAAGTGGATCCTGTACTGACACAGGATCCTGAAGGTAAATCTGATCTCTCTCTCTCATCCATTTCTCGCAAATTACTACCTTCCGTTGAATGCCCACCAGAGCTTGAACTTAAAATACTTCCGGATCATCTTAAATACGTCTTTCTCGCTGAACATAAAAGATTACCGGTGATTGTGTCAGCTAAGCTGACACAAGAACAAGAAAAAGCTCTGGTAGACATTCTAAAGAAATATGTACATGCAATCAGATGGACCATTTCTGATATAAAAGGAATAAGCCCCTCTGTTTGCATGCACAGAATTTTAATGGAAGAGGAGTACAAGCCCTCAAGGCAACCACAAAGGCGTCTGAACCCCCATATGCAGGAAGTGGTAAGGAAAGAAGTTATCAAGCTCTTAGATGCTGGTATCATCTATCCTATCTCTGATAGCAAATGGGTTAGCCCAGTGCAGGTCGTACCGAAACGTGGGGGGATCTGTGTAACGACTAATGAGCAAGGAGAAGAAGTGGCGACGCGTCCAGTGACCGGTTGGAGAGTTTGTATCGACTACCGGAAGCTCAATACCGCTACCAGGAAGGACCATTTCCCCTTGCCATTCATTGATCAGATGCTAGAGCGGTTGGCCGGAAGGGAGTTCTATTGCTTTTTGGATGGGTACTCTGGCTATAATCAGATTGTAATAGCTAGCGAGGATCACGACAAGACCACATTCACGTGCCCATATGGAACTTTTGCATACAGGCGCATGCCTTTTGGACTTTGTAATGCGCCTGCCACATTTCAAAGATGCATGATGTCAATTTTCTCAGAATTTATCGAAAAATGCATTGAAGTTTTCATGGATGACTTCTCTGTGTATGGAGATACTTTTGATGAATGTTTGACTAATCTTGCACAAATTTTGAAAAGATGTGAGGACACCAACCTAGTTTTGAACTGGGAGAAGTGCCATTTCATGGTCACCGAAGGAATAGTGCTAGGTCACCGCATCTCGCGCGCAGGTATCGAAGTCGACTGAGCTAAGGTCTCAGTCACCTCAAACCTACCATTGCCTAATTCAATAAGAGCAGTTAGGAGTTTCTTAGGGCATGCCGGTTTCTACCGGAGATTCATTAAAGACTTTTCTAAAATTGCCAAGCCGCTCACTAACTTGCTTTGTAAAGAAAATCCTTTCGTAATAAATAAAGCATGTGTTCAAGCCTTTGACACGCTCAAAGAGATGTTGATTTCTGCCCCAATAGTGCAACCACCCGATTGGTCAATGCCTTTCGAGGTAATGTGTGATGCAAGTGATCTCGTCGTGGGTGCAGTTCTTGGGCAACATAAGGAAGGGAAGCATTGTGTAATTCATTACGCAAGTCATGCCCTGAGTGAGGCCCAAATTAACTACACCACCACGGAGAAGGAGATGTATGCTGTGGTTTTTGCGTTTGACAAATTCAGACAGTATCTTATTGGTACGAAAACCACAGTGTACACAGATCACTCTGCACTGAGATACTTGTTTAGCAAACAAGACGCCAAACCTCGATTAATCAGGTGGGTACTTTTGTTGCAAGAATTCAACATTATAATAAAAGATAGAAAAGGCAGAGACAATGGTGCTGCTGACCATTTGTCTCGACTAGAAAACGATAAAAATGAGCTAGCCATAAATGAGAATTTTCCGGACGAGCAACTGTTTGCCTTGCATCTTCATGATCAAGCTTGTCCGTGGTTTTCCGATATTGCTAACTTTTTAGCATGCGGAATAATCCCACCATTTCAAAGCAGGGGCCACAAAGCAAGATTCAACCGAGATGTAGTTAACTACTTCTGGGAAGATCCTTATCTCTTCAAGCATTGTGCAGATTCGATTATTAGACGATGTGTAACTGAGCACGAGGCTTATCAAATCGCTAAGAAATGCCATGAGTCGGAATATGGAGGTCACCATGGCCCCACTCGAACAGCCCATAAGGTGCTCGAGTGCGGTTTTTATTGGCCTACCATTTACGAGGATTGCAAAGCGTTTGTTAAAGCTTGCGACAGATGCCAAAGACTAGGGAATATCTCCAAGAGGGATGAGATGCCTCAACAAGGAATTCTCACTCTCGAGATTTTCGATGTATGGGGTATTGACTTCATGGGACCATTCCCGACATCTGATGGGAACCATTACATCTTGGTAGCTGTCGATTACGTTTCCAAGTGGGTTGAGGCCGTTGCACTGCCAACCAATGATGGCAACCAGGTCGTCAAATTTTTGAAAAATAACATTTTCAATAGATTTGGTGTACCCAGGGTGATCATATCAGATGGAGGAACCCATTTCGTTAATAAAGCATTTGCAAATCTTATGAGCAAAAATGGGATTCTCCACAAGATCGGCACGCCTTACCATCCCCAAACCAGTGGTCAAGTCGAGGTCTCAAACCGCGAAATCAAACACATACTCGAGGCCACTGTGGGGACAACTCGCAAAGATTGGTCACGTAAGCTCAATGATGCTTTATGGGCATACCGCACTGCATTCAAGACTCCCATTGGGATGTCTCCATACAGACTCGTCTTCGGAAAGGCCTGTCATTTGCCCGTAGAACTAGAGCATAAGGCTTACTGGGCCGTACGAACGCTCAACTTTGACTCACGAGTTGCTCAGAGTAAGCGCAAGTTGGACCTCAATGAAATTGAGGAAATACGTGCGCAAGCTTATGAAAGCTCGAGGATTTATAAAGAGCGGACCCTGAAGTTACACGATCGTCGTATTAAGTCTAAACACTTCTATGTTGGCCAGAATGTCTTGTTATTCAATTCTAGGTTGAAGCTGTTCCCCGGAAAGCTTAAATCCAGATGGGAAGGGCCATACGAAGTGGTGCACGTGTTTGAAAGTGGAGCTGTCAGGATCCGAACTGACAAAGGAGAGCTGGTAGTGAATGGACACAGATTGAAGGAGTATCTTGGGCAGTTCGACCCCGAAAAAGAAGCTCAAATGACAACAGAACCGGCTTATGCTCAATAAATATTATACATATATTTACTTACTTATTTATTACTTGCTCCACCTATTTTTATTGGGACAAACTATCCAAAAATCAATTGAACATTTAGAGTACTAAGACTCTAAATGTGAGGATGTTGATACTTGGAGAAAACCTAATGCTTTCTTATAATTGTTTTGCAGGAATTCGAGGAACCAACAAAAAGAAAGATAAAGCTTCCAAAAACCAGGTTCCCGGTTGGGTTAATATTATATTTAATGAAAATTAATTCTGGAATTTAGAGAAATCTAAAATCCAGAATAAATTCATAAAATAAAATTGTTAACCCAACCTAATTTATGCAAGCAATATGTTTTAGATTCTATTTCTGTGTTGATATGTTTGCTATTGAGTTCATCTTTATGAACATAGATTTTTGAAGATCTAAATTTTCCTAAGTCTTGAATGTGGTTTACTTTTCATCTCAAGAAAATTCGAATTAATTTGAATTGCTTGGAACATACCACATAAGACATTTTGCCTTGGAAATTTTCACTCTCGGATTAGTTAATTCGAATTATGCAGGCAATTCGAATTTGCATGCATTCGAATTGCCATGCAAATTCGAATTGGCACCCAAGGCAGAATTTTCGGATGTTTTATTTAGCCAAGTAGTGCCATTCGAATTATAAGGCAATTCGAATTAATTCGAATTACCTAACTAATTCGAATTGGCATACAAAAGGCATTCTCTTATTCTCTTATGCAAGTGAGCAATTCGAATTGTGGGGAAGTTCGAATTAATTCGAACCACACCAATAATTCGAATTAGCTCAGAAAAGCATTTCTATGCGAAGTCAATCCCCACCACCAGGTTCGAATTATGAGTCAATTCGAATTGATTCAGAATTCGAACTTGTGCGTGTATTTTTGTCTTTCAAGCCAATTCGAATTAATTCGAATTGGCCTGAATAACTCGCATCTCTCACAGAAACCATCAATTCGAATTAATTCGAATTGGCCTGAATAACTCGCATCTCTCACAGAAACCATCAATTCGAATTAATTCGAATTGATGAAATAATTCGAACCTCCCATCCGAATTCTTTATATACCCCTGTTTCCCCCCACTTCCATCACTTTCACTTTTCACTCTTCCAAAAACCCCCCCGTGTTCTCTCTCGCGAAACTGTCTTCCTCGCGAAACCGGCCAAAGATTTCGACTTTCCCTCCGTTCATACCCGTCGGAAATGGCATCCTCTTCGTCTAATCCAAGTGGGAGTCGGGGGTAAGTGGTTCTTTTACATTTTCGCACTCTGTTTTCGCAGTTTTCAGTTTTGTCTATTCGTATTCCTTGCGAAATCGGGGATGGGGAGGGGAATGTGCTTGGATTTTGCATCGGAGAGAGCCGGAAAGTGATCAGAAACGACTGGGTGTAGTATATTAAGGGGTAGAACCGCTTAGGGCAGAACCTAGGTTTCTAGGGATTTTTTGTAGTAACTGCCATTTTTAGGGTTCGAAGGTTTCTGTGTTCTTAAGGGATGTTCATTTTGAAAATGAAGGTTGCAATACCCTCGAAAAATTCTGTTACTGTTATTTTTGTGGTGTTGTTCTATTGCCCTGTTTATTTTGTGATTGCTTTGTGATTTTGGTAACCTGTGAGTAGGGGTAACATTATGGTCATGTTTTCTTTGGCCACTGTGTTGTTTTGATAGATATTTGATGATGATGACTGAAAATGCATGTCGAAGGCGTCTGCAAATCTATGTTTTTGAAGCATAAATTCTGTTGACAACTTTGTGCATTACAGTAGTGTAGATGGACCATTTTTGTCGTTTGTCTTGATGTTTGCATATATTATACTATATGAGTGTTGTAGTAATAAATGTTTCTGTCGGGTACATGTTACCCACACATTGCAAACTCAACTCTAGAAGTTGACGTTTGCACATCCGGGACACATGGTACAGACAAAACCATGCCAAAATTTTTCCAACACTTTTGGCAAGTCATTTATGTATAAAAAGACAAAATGATAGAATGTTCTTTGCCTTAAAGTGTTTGATCTTTGTCAACTTGGGACAAGTGGGGAATGTTCACAAGGAATGTTTTGTTTATATTCCTTAAAAACCCACTTCCCAAAACAAAATTCAAATGGGGGACCACTTACACCCCCAATTTCATTAAATAAACAAGTCAACACTTTTCCATAAAAACCCAAAAATTACCTTTTGTATGTATGCATGTCTACTTTTACTTTCATTTTTATTCTTATTTTTAGTCATGGTCCATTGTTACCTACTAGTAATTGCATAATTTGTCGCTTGCATTTGCTTTTCATCATTAATCTCTCATCCCCCCTATCTCACCTGATTTCAATCACTTCTCAAGTGATAAAAAAATCAAAATCCTTTCGTAGGCTCAATAACCTACGAAATATTCTCTTTTTGGTCCTTCGACCACCCAAAAACATCTTAGACTATTTATAGTCCAAGAAAATTTTTCTTTTAAGGATCCAAGATCCGTATCTCTCTCTTGCTTTCCTTATTTTTGTTGTAATAAGAGTTAGATTTAACAATCCAGCTCTATGTTTTTCTTTCTAAAAATTCGATTAGAAACCAATTAACTCACATTTAGAGCTTAGCTCAAAATGTGAGGATGTTGACTTTCAACTCGGATCCACTTATCAAAAATTTGTTAAAAAAATAGTTCCAACTCTTTTCTCTCCAGGGATCAATTCATTATAGATTCCCTGATGGGTCTTCCAAAGACAACTCCAGATAGTGCCTTCTTGGAAATTGAGAGACTGGAGAAAGAGGCAGAGGTAAATAGGGTGGCCATAAGGAATGAGCATAACCTGCCTATGGACCACCAGATTGAATGGAGGTTCGAAATGAAGGACCATTGGTGGAATGCGATTCCAGAGGAAGAAAGAAATGATAGAGCGACAGGCCTCGAAAGAGACTTTTGCCAACATGTATGTAACTTCTGGAACCAAGAGTTCGATGAGGCAAGGTATGATCAACGGTTTGATGACCCGAGAGTTCACTATGAGCGGATGGTTTGGAGGATGAAACGACAGAAGGCTTATTGGAACAGAATGCTTGAAATCCACTTCGGAGATAGGAGAGCTGCAGCCTTTGAGCCAGTCCTCATCCAACCACCCATTTCTAGGGAAGTGAAAATGCTCTATGCCCCCAAGACACCTCCACCATACTTGGTTGCGTCAACTGGTGTACTCTCCATGCCGGAGACCTTCCCATTTACATACAAGAAGGAACTATTCGACAATGGGACCATTTGCGGACCGGAGGAGCAGCTATGGCTGACATTGCATGCAAAAGAGCGTCACACTGAAATGACATTCAACTTCAGGGATTCTCTCCAGGCGGTACTAAACTACAGACAAGCCCACCACACTCCAATGCTGGATTCGATCATTGAGAAAACAAAAGCAGCTAGGAAACTGTGGGGGGAATACATGACTGCATGGGGAAAATGGGAAAAGGACATCAGGGAGTCTGTACTAAAACCGGGAATCATAATACCTCCGGGAAAAGTGGAGATTCTGCCAGTCTTCTTACCACAAAGGATTCCGGCAGTTGAGCCCCGAGAGACCACAATGAAGGGGATGCCCAATTTCGAGCTAATGAGAGCTGAATGCATCGCAATGATTCAAAACAGATCATGGGACAGAATGGGACGCAAGAGGAAACAGATCTCAGTCATGGGCAAAAACAAATGTTTAGAGTATCTCAACATTCCACCAGTCCGAGACTTAGGACATCTAAAGGAGAAAGAGGCAGACATCGTGGACACCTTGTACACGGAAATGAAAAAGAGGTTCCTCGACCTGCTACGTGAAATGGATGCAGAAGGTCTGAGGCACTGTCAAGAACACCGGCCTCGTCTGCAGTATAACACGGGATTCCAAGGTGTCCTAGGCAGATATTTCACACTAAAATGGACTGCGCAACTCACAGCCATGTCTGAACCTAAATTCATCCAAAAATTTCTGAAGATCAGAGGACCAGAATTGGGACTGAATGTTGAGGATGAAGAACAGATCATTGATGACTATGTTGATCCAACCTCCGAGCAATCTGAGCCTGCCGAATCAGAACCCTCCCAGACTGAATCCGAGCCAGAGCCACCTAAAAAGAAGAGAAAACTGATAAGGTTGGCAGATAAAGAAAAGTCTGAAAAGCCTGCTGAACCTCAGATCAGAATCCAAGAACCTCCGAATCAGCCAAGGATCATTTCCCCTGTGCCCAAATTCTATGATGCGCCTCCCAAACAAAAAGACAGAGGCAAGGATCAAGCCATTGAGTTATCCAAGAAGGAACAACAGCGTGAGGCCTAAGTGCAAGAGGAAACAGATCTGAATGCAAACGAGGTCGTTGAGCCCACAAAGGATTCCAGCAGTTGAGCCCCGAGAGATTACAATGAAGGGGATGCCCAATTTCGAGCTGATGAGAGCTGAATGCATCGCGATGATTCGAAACAGATCATGGGACAGAATGGGACGCAAGAGGAAACAGATCTCAGTCATGGGCAAAAACAAGTGTTTGGAGTTTCTCAACATTCCACCAGTCCGAGACCTAGGACATCTAAAGGAAAACGAGGCGGACATCATGGACACCTTGTACACGGAGATGAAAAAGAAGTTCCTCGACCTGTTACGTGAAATGGATGCAGAAGGTCTAAGGCACTGTCAAGAACACCGACCTCGTTTGCAGTATAACACGGGATTCCAAGGTGTCCTAGGCAGATATTTCACACTAAAATGGACTGCGCAACTCACAGCCATGTCTGAGCCTAAATTCATCCAAAAATTTCTGAAGATCAAAGGACCGGAATTTGGATTGGGTGTTGAGGATGAAGAACAGATCATTGACGATTATGTTGATCCGACCTCCGAGCAATCTGAGCCTGCCGAATCTGAACCCTCTCAAACTGAATCCGAACCAGAGCCACCCAAGAAGAAGAGAAAACTGATAAGGTTTGCAGATAAAGAAAAGTCTGAAAAGTCTGCTGAGCCTCAGATCAAAATCCAAGAACCTCCGAGTCAGCCAAGGATCATTCCCCCTGTGCCCAAATTCTATGATGAGCCTCCCAAGCAAAAAGACAAAGGCAAGAAGCAAGCCATTGAGTTATCCAAGAAAGAACAACAGCGTAAGGCCCAAGTGCAAGCCGATGCAGAAGCAGCAAGGATAGCTCAAGAGGAAGCTGAGATGGATAGGATTGAGGCACAGAGGAAAGCCGAGTACGAGGCCCGACAAGCTGAAAGAGCAAGAAGGGAGAAGGAGGAGGCTGAGATCGAAATGGCAAAAGAGACGGAGGAGTGGAAGCAGAAAATGGAAGCTGCAAGGGCCGAGAAAAATCGACTTTGGAAAGAACAAATGGCCAAGGCAGCTGAAGAGGAGGCCAAGAAAGCAGAAGAAGACGCCAGGAAGGCAGAAATGGAGGAAAATATTAGAAAAGCCCGAGAGGAATAGGAGAATAGAAAAGCTGCTGAAAAATTGCAGGCTGAGCTAGAGAAGAAGAAGAAAGCTGACACTGAAGCACAGGTTGAGGTTGGGGACGATGATTGTCAGATAATCAGTGGAACCGACATTATTCCTGTCAAGGTGAAAGCTGAGCCAGCAGAATGGGCCAGGGAGAAGGAGGAACAAGTAAAGAGATCTACTGCTCGCAGAAATGACACAAAGGCAGATGTTGAGAAAGCAATGGAGGCAATGCGACCCACAGAGGAGATAGAGGAAATGGTGCACGAGGGTAATGTCAGACTTGAAGAGTCAAGGAAGAAGACAGCCGAACTTGTGAATGATCTGAATGAAATAGCTGCACAATCTCTGGCAGCAGCTATCGCTCAACCGCAACCCACAGTGCAAGAAACAGTAAGAACTGAAGGTAGAAGTGGAGGTGAGCAGGCAGAAATGGATACCATAGAAGATATCTTCAAGGACAAGACATTTCAGCAGATCCTCCATTACGATCTCAATATTCCTGTAGAGCAAGGAGACGACATGGAAGAACAACTGGGAGACCTTAACATCGGGAGGGAAGTTGAGGCATCACAACAAGAATACCAACATGTTGCCAATCCCTATCTTCCCGAGGATTTCTTAAAATCTGTATTCCACGAAGATCCTTGTAATACGCACGAGCAGGGAGCAACTCAAGGAGGTGAAGAAACTGAGTTGAGACAAACTGAGGAAGAGCCACAACCGAATACACAGGTTGAATCAGAACAGCACGAGCAAACTGAACAGAGGGAACAGCCAAGGGAGAATTCCGACTCTGATGGAGAACAAGCAGGAACTAAAGGAACCCAAGAATCAACCGGATCAGTGCGATCGGCTGATTATTGGGCCAACTCAACTTCAAGGGGCAGACTGGGTGTGTCCACTAAGAAGTTCAGAAAATTCCGCATCAGGGATGATGCTGATATAATGAGGAGGTTCAACGGGAATCAGCAGAATGCGGGACGATACATGGCACTGGCTGGAGTATTCGTCCCTGATAAAGGATTCAGTCCAGAACTGATAGATCATCCAATGCTACTCATGCTAAAAGAAAACCACGGATGGACTGAGTTCCTTAAGCATCACGCTGAACCCGGGATAGCAGAATTGGTTCGGGAATTCTACTGCAACATCAATGCCACACGAAAGACAAGTTGGGTGCGAGGAGTTGATGTAAACATCTCTGGAGAATACTTGAACAACTTCCTTGGCACACCCAACTGGAGGTCAGAAATTCCGATATCTGAGCATTTTGAGAAGGGAGCAAGCAGGGCAGCCGACAGGCAATATCACGACAACATTACTAGGTCCCTAACGGCTGAAAGCTACACTGGTGAAATCCCCTTCAAAGCAAAGCACCTGAAGCTGGAGTTTCAACCCTCCTATGACTTCTACATGTCGAAGATTAGGCCAAACCCTCACGCACATGAAACATCTGGTCGAATGTTGAAGGGTTTTGCCAAGATTTGGCATGGACTGAAGATCAACGTGGGGGAGCAGATTTTCCATGTCATGACCACAAAAGTCACAGGCACCAGAGCTGCTGCTTTATGCTATCCCAACCTCATCAGGAGAATTTGTGAGGCTCAAGGAGTAGATCTAACAATTTTTGCAGAGAGCGATCTTATTGATATGAGCCGGCCGATCCCAGTCCCAAAGACAAGGATAACTAAACCAGTTACATACATTATGCCGGAAGAATCAGACGCTCAATCCAGATACACTCCTAGGACACCAACAGCCGGACGCAAGGGACGCAAGAAGAAGGACCGTACTGAAGCGGTACCTTCAACAGAAGAAGCTGCAGTCACGCCAACAGAACCTGCTCCCACTCCCACTCATCCTGGAACTGATGTTTCCACTCCAAGCTTATCACGAAGACATCCAGTTCGACCCTCTCGCAGAAGCCCGACTGTGTCTCAATATCCAGCTGATTCTCAAACTCTAGAAGCAGTGAGCAGAATGGGAGAGTCAATGATGCAGAGTGTCAGATCTTTAGCCGATGCCATTGTTTCGACTCACGAGAAACAAATGCAGAAAGAGGAAGAGTTTAGGCTGAGAATGCTTGAGAGAGAAGAGGAGTTCAGAAAGGAAGCAACAAGGCAGCATCAAGAAAGGACTGAGAATGAGGAAAAGAATAGAAAAATGTTCGAAGTAGTGTTCGCCAGTCAAGCCAGAATGTTCGACAATCAAGCCGAAATGATGAAGACCATCCTCAGCAAGTTCCCATCACCTCCAGGAGATGCCACCGGATCCTCCACACAGCCCACGGAGAAGAAGGACTAAGCTAAGTGATGACATTCGTGCGAGCTCTATTGTAAACATCCTGCATTAGATTTTCCATTCATTCATTGCACTTTCAACCCTCACCATGGAAATCTATTGTAACTGATGTACATTTACTGCTTTCCAAAAGAGAATTTCATCTTGAGTTCTCTATTATTTGAAAAAAAAAAAAAAGATGTGTGGCAGTCCAAGATGAATAAGTGATTGTCACGCCAAAAACAAACTGTGACATGCTTGCATGTTCACAGTGTCTTTTTACTGCTTTCAATTAAACAAACCGGCATAAAACAAGCATAAATCTGTCACCTAAATTCACATGTTGAATTTAGGCTGATGATGAAATCTTCAGACTAATACATTGGGATAAAACAATTAAAAATATGCATGACATGAATTCTTGAAGTTTTGAGCTATAAAAATCCAATGATATGATCACTCGAAAGAAAAAACAAATATTCATGTTGAGAATTTGATTGAATAAGTTGTAAGAATTTTCAAAGGCTAAATTTGAGAGTGAATGTATGACATGATCAAACCGTCCATGTGAGATCTGAGCCGAGTCATTTTTACTCAATATTTCTTTGATAAGTGAAAATCAATTCAATTAAAGGGCACTAGAACTTGCAATTGGGACCGATTCAAGACCATGCCATATTCCCGAAATCGAGCATATGATCAAGGCACTTAGAAAACCCAAAATTTTGGCTTCCGTTTGAATTCCAAACCCAAAAACAATCTCCCTTTAGGATTGACCAACTTGAGCCTTTAAGCCTAATTTTTCTTTGAAACCACTATATTATTCCCAGCCTTACAAAAAGACCAAGAAAATCAAACCCAAGTGTACATGAGCCATCCCATCAAGGCATTGTAATTTTTGATCATCAAATATGTATCAATCGGTATGCTATAAACCGATTCAAAAAAAAAAAAAAGAAAGTTGAAATTTATTCAACAAGAATAAATTGCAAATGACAAAGCAAATTAGACAAAGTCTAATGTCATGAAATAGAAAAAGAAAGAAAAACAAAAGAAAGAAAGAAATAACGATGATCATAAATTCTAAAAAATGCCAAGTTATGGTGGAATGGTGTCGTGTCACTTTTCAGCCCAATAATTCCCTTTCCTACCAATTGTTACAACCGTATGCCCCGTTATAACCTTGAATAAGACCTCGGGATCTCGATTTGAGGAAATGAGTAGGTGGCGAGTTGGTCAAATTGCAAGCTTATGGGAGAATTTAATTGAATTTGATTTTGCGTTGATTATACAAGCCAACTTTGAGAGTGAGTGAGCTTTCCGATTATACTATATGTGAGGCTCTGTTTCTATTAATCAATGATCATGTCATGCTTGAATTCAAGAAGTAAGCCGATGGAATCTTCTAAACATTTATTCAAGAAGAATTAACAATAATGATTGGTTTGTATGTTCACTCAAGTGAGAAGTATCATTCCATTAAACACTGCAACCAAGAGAGTTTAATACTTGTAATTTTGATTGTGTTATCCCAATATAAAAAGAATGAAATTTTTGAGGCCACGCAAATGGATTGAATATGCAGAGTCCAAGCTCCTAGGAGCACTGACTCTGACTGCTCGGGGACGATCAGTATTAAATGTGAGGATGTTGATAATGGCCAAAACTGACCATTATTTCCAATCCATTTCCGTGTCTGAGACGGACATTTTGATCGTGTTTCCATCTTATTGTAATAAGAAAGCAGTTGAATTTAACAGATTAATGCTAGTTTGTAAAAACATCGAGCCGGTAATAAAAAGACACAAAATATGCAATTTTAAATTGTATTTGTGTTAGAAAAATCCAAAAACATGAAAAAAGGAAAAAGAAAAGAAAAAGGAATGAAAAGATGGGCAAAAGAATAATACAGCCCACAAAAATCCAAAAAGATGGGAAAAAGATTGAAAATCCCACAACTGAATTTTGGTCAAGTGTTGAAGCACAATTCGAATTATGCAATTCGAATTAATTCGAATTGCACACAATTCGAATTGCTGAAGAGAACAAGAATTTGTTAAGTGTTGGGAAGGATGCAGAAGAGCTAAGTCGAATTACTATGGCCAATTCGAATTAATTCGAATTGGCTTGAATAATTCGAATTAGGGAATGAAGAAAGAAGGAACCCAAAGGCAAGAAGAAGATGCAATTCGAATTGGCACAAACAATTCGAATTGCCAACAGATGCAAGGAAGCCAAGCAGAAACCCTCATCCAATTCGAGAAAAGACCAATTCGAATTCTTCACAACAATTCGAATTGACAACTGAAGGCCACATTTCCAGCTCAAGGAAGAGATCTCACAATTCGAATTAATTCGAATTGATTGAATTAATTCGAACTTCACTCATTGAAGCTGTGGAGCATGAGCACAACATTGGTGGGCCTAGGGTTCGAAAATTGTCTATAAAAGCAGACCTTCCACAACAGAATCAGGAGATCAAGAATTTAACCAAAAAGCAGCTGGGACAAAAAGAACAGCAGGAGGTTCCACACCCCTCAAGGGTTAGGTAGGTAGTTTAGTTTAGTTTAGTTTATTTTTCTTGCAAGTAGTATAACTCTTACATGCTTTGATCTTAGTATAGTGTAGAAGCAGTTTGTGTAACCCTTAGAGTAGCCATTTCCAGAATTTTTACATGCTTTCTAGTTAGAATAAACCCTACCTTCAAGTTAATGATGGTTTTGGGTTCTTTATTTTGCTTTCAAAGTGTCAATACAAGAAAAATTTCCAGAAATGGTGTTATTCATGTGTTTTGGCACTCTTTAATGCTTTCTTTAGAAATAAATGCTTAGCATGTTTGTTTGTTTCAACTAGGTTACATTTATTATGTCCTAGTTGACATTCAAACTTAATAAATGCATGTTTGGTGGGTTGTTAGCTTGATTTTGTGCCTTAGAGCTTCAAATAAGTGTTCTTAGGTTTTAGATGTTTTTAAGGTTTGTTAGTATTTATCTTTATGTCTTATTTTCCTGCCTTTATTTTTATTTCATGCTGCCTTGGATAACTTGAGTGTTCTTAGTGTATTCATGTAGTTCTTAGATAACTAGATGTTTTAGGTTCTTTGATCTTTGATCCTTTGTTTGTAGAAATAGGGTTTGAATCTTGCCAATACCCACTGGACATGTGTTTGTTTATTTCTTGAAAACTTCACTAGGGTGGCTGTGAAGTGACATTGATGTGAGATGAGGGATTTAGTAAATCTAAACCCATCATTACAGCACAGTGTACACCTAACCCATACTTGTGAGAACAAAAATTGCTATTGTTCGAAAATGCGTAATTCGAATTGAGGCAATTCGAATTATCTCGAATTGCCTAAGAAATTCAAATTGCACAACCAAAAATTTCCTTCATGTGGTTACCAACCAATTCGAATTCTCTAATTCGAATTAATTCAAATTGGTTCAACAATTCGAATTGGCAAGGAAAACCACATTGTATTGCATACCACCCATTTATGCCTTGGTTCATTTCTTCATCTCTAACCAATTCGAATTGTGCAATTCGAATTAATTCGAATTGCTGAACAATTCGAATTCACCTTCCTCTTGAGGTAAATGCCTTAGTCAATTTGAGCAAGAAAAGGACTTCGCCAATTCGAGTTGTCCAATTCGAATTAATTCGAATTGGTCAATAATTCGAATTAGATGATGTTCCAATTTCTGGCAATGATCAATTGGGTAAAGTAATACTTCATCCTTCATGCATTCTCATTTCGAATTACCCCAGTAATTCGAATTGAACTATCCCTTCTATTTTGAAAATTCCAAAAATATTTTTCTTCCATGATTTGTGTAAGTTGCATGGATGTATTGAGCCTCGGCCCAGTTCATCTGACTTTTATCCATTACACATTTCAACCCATTAGTGTCCACTTATTGTGTGCTTAACACCCACACAATACCAAAAACATTTTCCTTATTTTCAAGTTTTCCTTTTCGTTGTGTGTATGAACGGATAATGAGAAACGCATAGATTAATGTTGGTGAAAGGTCCCTTCACAGGGATATCGACTAACCCGTCTTCTGTGTGTCAATCATTATCTGTTATTTTGCATGATCTGGTTAGTGATTGGTGGAAGCTTCGGCGAGCGTTCTCTTTACTAAGAGTTTCGATTAGTCACTCAGCCAATTCCTAATCAGACACAGTTTTAATTTTCCTTATCTTAATTTCTCAACCTGAATTCAAGTTGCAATAGTATTAATTGATGTCGACCAACATCAGTTAAGACATATTACAGCAAGAAATATGTGGGTTTTTCTTCCGCTCACAGACAAAAGAAAACTAAATGACGGCGGTCACCGTTGTTTGGAACTCTTTCTGTCTAAAATCAGTCATCTAGGATAATTGGGAACCGGACAGCAGATGTTTGCAGTCCGGAGAACCCCAACTATCTCTGGCACTCTTTTTAGCTGATTTCTTCTCTTCTCAGGCTAATCCATCTTGTGTATCGCATTCTGTCTAACCCTACCATATATCTTGGGGTATTTTATTTTCCTTTTCATATACTTGTATGCATGATACTATTATGTAGATGTTCTGGTCTTATTGCTATTTTGGGGATCCTTCCCCTTGGACACAGAAGTCTTGATTTAAATCTGATGTTGCATAGTAAACTTCCAACAAAAATTCCTTTGTAAAATCCGGATCTGAGTAAGGGATAAATTCGACAGTTATGACTAATTCATCTTCCACTGGGGATTGATTTTGAGAGCTTAGAAGCAGAGTCATCGATTAGGTCTCATCTAGACTGAAAGGATCTGTGTTTTAATTGAGAGTCTAGTACCTGTCTAGGGAATGATTTTCAAATATTCATTTGCTTCTCAAAATTGCTGTGTATTGGAAATCTAATATTAGATATCGCATTAAGTCAATATCCACTTGGGTGTAGATGAGATGTGATAAATAATACTAGAGGAACAACATATAGGCCTTGGTGAATTTCTAAGGTAGGGTCGAGTATTCCTTCGACTACTATCTTCTTCTGCCAAAGTCTAGAATTGAGTCTTGAGTGAGTACATCCGGAATAGGTTCATTGATGGATCTGTTTCATTTAGTTTGTATCTCATAACTACCCAGATGTTGTAAGCCCTGTGGCTTATTGATATCTTGGGGGTTCTTGATCTGCATTTGGTCACCAAGACCAGGGGCTCTTTTATACTAACGGAAAGAGACGTTTTTAACGCTTCCGAGTGATAGATTTAAATGCTTTCTTTACAGCTTTCTTACTGCTTTCCTTTAAAATGCTTTCATAGAGGTCACTCGGAAAAATTAGGGGCTGTCCATCTGTTAAAAGGTTTGAGAGTGATGGAATGGTTTGGGGCTTGATTTGAAACTTTGGGTGTGACATGGGGGAATGATAGGAGTACTTGGCATGTCAACTAATGATATGTTAGGTGTTGCTTGTCCACCACAGATATGTAATGTAACTTCACAAGGCCTGTGGAGGGAGTTATAAGTCTGTGGTATCTTAGAAATTGTTGTCTTAAGAGCATGTAAATTCTCACCGTAAGTACCTGTCTGTTAAAGGGAACATGGCGTAGAAAGCATGAGAGTTAGCTAACTCGAGGATTATCCCAAGCTAAGATCTGTGTAACAAAATGGAAGTTTAATTGTGTTTCATCTGAATCTTGTCCAATCTTTATTACTTTCCTCTCTGTCCCTTCTGTCATATTTAAATCTGCTTTCTAGATAGCGTAGCATAATTTTATATTGCTTTCGTAGTATCGATTTAATTGCTTTCCTCGATCTAGTTTACCATGCTTTGTAGAATAATTTTTACTGTTTTTATGATCTGGTTTAATTTATGTCAAGTAGTTGATAGAAACCCTTACAAAACTTGAATCGAGTAACCGAGTGGAAAATCTTAGTAAATGACGTGGGCCCTGCTTCCATCGCACATCCTCCAGTGAACGATCCGGTACTTACTATAAATTACTGCAATTTTTGACTCCGTGCGCTTTCGGGAGCACAGTTTCTTGACACGAGTAAATAAAAACATAATATTTTGGGAAAATACTCATACAGTGGGAAGATGTTCAAAAGCTACATGGCAGGTGCTTTCGTGACATGAAATTAAGAGAAGCATCATGGTGCAGATACCAGGGACTTTCAAGGTGACAGACTGAAGGTCAATCCCGGTTGCACCGTGATATTTGTCAAAAGTTTCATGGCGGGAAGGACCACAGCGCCGTTTGAAATCAAAAGCACCCCACATGAGTAATAAAAAGGGGAATCATAACATATCCTTAAACCCCCTCCCTAGATCATAACTCCTTTCATTTAATAAATCCACACCTGATATTTCAGAAAGTTACTCGTGTTGATGAAACTCGTCAAAAGTTTCAGATCCCCCATTGTACTCACCGGAAACGGGCAGCCAGAAGAAGCGTGTGAACAGAAAGTTGGAGCTCGACGCCCCTCCTCCTCTTCCCAAAAAAATTGTTGTACGAAGGGACTTGGAAGAGGAAACATGTTATCGGTATTCGGGCCGAAGGGGATACGCGGGCGTGAATATTCTGGCGGCGGAAGAAAGAAAAATGCTGGAAGAGTTCATCGACACCCCTGGCGAGAGGTATTATTCTCTCTGTCCTCTGGTAAACTGGGTTAATATAAGACTTTTATTTGATGGACTACATGAATGGTATTACTTTGTATGTTGATGAAGATTTTTATTTTTCTGGATTGTTGATTGGGCAGTGGTCACGTATGGAGCGATGGCATCTTCGTTATGCTACCCTCGAGCATTCTTCTGCTTCTTTTCAACGAAGCTGTATGCAACGACTTGGTATCCGCATATATAGCTCTGATGTGCAGCGAACGGTATCGCATGGCCAATGATATCCCCACGAGTGTGGGGTTTATCAGTGCGTATACCACGGTGAGCAATAATTATTTTATACAGTCTTGGGTTTGAACATTTGTAGAATTTATTATGAATTTATTGAACAGACAAGCATTCTGGAGATGTATCCAAAAAAGAAAGGGAAGGAGGATGAACTTACGGAAGAAGAATATGAAGAGCGGTATAAATCAGAAGTTTGGACGACGGGGCATGATGAGTTCAAGAGGCTAAGTCGTTTGATGGCAGATGGGCTGGACTATATTTTGCTGCCAGTGAACACCCATTTCCACTGGTTCCTGGTAATTCTGGACCCTAAGGTCTTGGAAATCGTAGTTTACAATTCCCAGTGGCATCCGGATTACGTACCTGCGCAAAAAAAAAAAAAATTGTAACTGTGTTTCTATAAATGGTAGTCAGACATTGATGATTGGTATTTCACTGGGTTGTCATTGGTATGTTTATGTGTGTCTGATTTGTATTAATCTATTTGTACATCTGTATTTACACAGGCAAATTTCTTGAAATGGTACATGAAACGGCACCATGGAATGGAATTCCAAGATGTTCGGTATAGAAGGACATGCCGGCAGCAGGGGGATAGTTCGTTGGATTGCGGGGTCCACGTGATGTGGTGGGCGGAGGCGTTTGTGCGAAATGATGATGACTTCTGGGGCACGGAGAAAAAATTTGATATAAAGCTATACCGGGCTAACGCAGCGCTTCAACTTCTACAGGATGCTAAATCAGCCAACCGCACTGGCAACGTGGAGGGGAGTTCGACGGAGCACATAGTTGAGGAGCAGGGTGAGGCGATGGAAGTCCAGCCCATTGAGACTGATGAGGGGCGTACGACTGAGCACACAGTTAAGGAGCAGGAACGGGCGATGGAGCTCCAGCCCACTGAGACTGATGAGGGGCGCACGACGGAGCACAAGGGTGATGATGTGGAACGGGCAAAGGAGGTGGAGCCCACTGAGAATGATCAGGGGCGTACGACGACTCCCGTGGTTGGGGAGCAGGGTCAGACAAAGGAGGTCGAGCCCACTGAGACTGAACCGGGAACCTCATTGGAGCACACGGTTGATGAGCTGGAACGGGCAAAGGAGGTCGAGCCCACTGAGACTGATCAGGGGCGTACGACGACTCCCGTGGTTAGGGAGCAGGGTCAGACAAAGGAGGTCGAGCCATCTGCTGAGAAAGGAAACAATCCACCGGTCATTATTCCTCCGAGCCCACTAAATTCAGTAGCTCCATATGTTTTGGCCTTGGAGGTCACTAAAAAAGGTGAGCCAACTGCCCGTCCGACTTCCCGTCCTAAGCAAAAAGTTATCCGTAGCCCCGCCCCGAAAGACGTACGACGAAGCCCGAGGATTATGAGGACCAATGCCCCTGCCCCTTCCGTGGCAAAATCAAATCCCACTGCCCCAAGCGACCAACAAGGTGCTGCCCCTGATTTACCCGTGCCAACAACTGCTGAAACAGCCCCTCCAGAGCCGAAACAGCCCACTGCCACTCCCCAGCCCAAGAAGAACGATGATGCCGCCCCTAACGCGCATGAATATTTGGGCCCGACCCCCGAAAGACGTGCGACCGTCCCTTCCGAGCCGAACAAAGATGCTGCTCAAGATCTAAATTGGTTGATCGATTATGAGCACTAGTGGATTATTTGGCTAATTATTGATACTGTTTTATGGGTTGTCGAATTGAAAGTACTGTTTCATTGTATGACTATTTGGGCGAATGTTGTTTTGTTGGAATTGTTGGTATTTTGCGTTTTAATGAATGGTCCGTAGTAGTTTCTGGACGATCGTTTTCATCTTGTTAGGTTGTTGGTACTATTGTTTGTGAAGAATGGTATTTTAAGAACATCCGTCGTATTCTCCTTTATAGAAATTATTGTTGGTATTTAACTTTTACGATGAGTAAAATGTTTTGTTCGGTAACAACGCTGTCGGCATTATGGAAATCAATTAGATGGTGTGCGATTCCCTCACAACCATCATTAATTGGTGCAGAACCAAGTAGTTAAGAGTAACAAACTCATAGATGTTGTGCTACTACAACACTCTTGACAATAATAAACATTAAATGGTATGAATCAAGTAAGTCAATGGTACCGTTGGGAACCATACTGGTATTCACTAGAAACCAGAATGGTATTCTTACTGGTCCAGTGACCTTATCTAAATGAAACGCAATTCAAACGGAGGTCTCCCTCGAAATTGCATCTTTATGTGAGGAAACGTTGATGTATAATGTTTACAATGATACTATTCATGTATTGGAATCAATTCCAGATAGATACCATTTGTGAGTGAGTAAGAATCTATAATATCACCCCTCTCAAGCACATACCTAAGTCCCCATCTATTCAACAAATCAACACAATAAGTGAAAGATTACTTGATATCCATTAGTGATGCAATATTTTTTTAAATACAATATTATGTATTGTCAGAAACCATATGTTTTGAACAAAATAACTTGATTATTGTTTCTTTTTTAATACGTTTAACAATAACAATATTTTCCCGCTCCTGTAGGTACTAAGTGGATATAGCATTAGTGTTCTCGTTTCCAGTACCCTAGTATTTTTTCTTTTTCCGCCATGTATAATGTGTAGTGTTTAAATATGATGTGCACATCTATTGTTTGTGAATTACGTCATCCGAAACAAGGTCATTTCACTGCATTCAAAATGGTATCATGTATTGAAACCATCATCATACATGATAGATTCAAGTACTGAAACCATGCAAACAACAGTCCAATACACCAAGTCGACAAAAATATGCACCAACAACAAAACACCAAAAAGCTGCAAAAGAACACCGGTCTTGGCTTAACGTAACGAATGAAGCTGAATCACTCGGCATATTTGCGTGCTTCCTTGCAGGTGCGCCTGTTATGACCTGCTTTTCCGCAAAGGTGACAAGTGTTCTTGCCCGATTGAACCTGCGATGGGATTCGCCTTTTCCTTCTTCGACCGGGCTGCACCCGAACGTCAGGTGGGAGTATAAAGTCATCATCATCCTCACTTGCGACGTCAGAACCACCCATCATCAAAGGATATATCACTCCTTCGTATGTTGCCCTGTAATACTCAGTGGTGTAGTAAGCGTCGCAGTAGTCATAGATATTGCATTGCAGTTTATTGATCGCAGCACACCCGTGCTTACATGGCAGCCTGAATAATTGCCAGTAGCCACACGTGCATGTCCACTTCTCCACATCAACGACATGTAGGGTGGCCCTCTCCCGGACTTCAAACAAGGAGCCCGCTGCACGTTGAAGCTCCAGGTTGCCGGATGCCAGCTGATTTCCGTACAGTATCTTTTCCGGCATCGTAGCTAATTTTCCTTCCATTTTAGCACCCGCCTCTCTTTTATTGTTCATCATCTTCATAACCTTAATTGTGTCGAGCATTGAATAAGGACCGTAGCCCCTCGCCTTCACAATCCAACTATTCCAACTCTCCACGAGGTTTGTGCTCATGATGCCCCATTTCTTACCCGTGAACAGCGCATTCGCCCAATTTTCGGGTTCTGAATTCTCAAGGAACGTACTAGCTAAGGGCATTGCTTCAAGGATGGTATTGAGGTGCTTACACATTTCCTCGTACGTCGGAGCATACGCCGCAGCCTTCAGCACCCCGGTCCAGTGCTCCTTATTCTTGTATGGGTACTTACGAAACACCTGTCATAATAGTTCAGTTATACCAGTCACTGAAAAGGATTGTACCAGATTATATAACAGTTCAGTTATAGAAGTAGCAAAAACTCACATCCTTTTTAAAGTTATCAACAAGGTGACGAAGGCATACGCCATGGTGACTCCCATTAAAAATGGTTGGAATAGCTTTCATTAGACCCGAGTGCCGGTCAGTGTAAAAAGTGAATTCGGCCCAATTCTCTCCATTTGCATCGCCTAGTACAGACCTTAGCCACAGACAAAACCACTCCCAGTTCTCGTCCGTCTCTCCGTCAACAACTATTATAAAAAAAACAACATGGTGAGGAATCTACACATTCCCCGAACGACAGCCACACTGTTCAAATACAACAATGTCATGAAATTTACGTACCTGCGAATGCAAGCATTATGAACCCCGCATTTGCATCTTTACCAACAGCGGCAAGTATTGCGCCTTTCCACTTATTTTTTATATAGGTCCCATCAAGCTCAATAAGTGGACGACAGCCCCTCTTGAAACCTTCAACGCAAGCAACTATTGAAATGAAAACCCTTCTGAACTTCCCGGAATCATGAAACACCTCCAAATCAGCCACGCTACCAGGGTTCGAAGCTGTCAACCGGTTGCAAAATAGCCGGAGCTTGTCAAAGGAATCTTTATCGTCTCCATCTAACTCCTTAACTTTTGACGAGTTTGCGTGACACGAGTATTTTCCAAATTTTCTTACTGGTTTATTGCTCGAGGAGGAAACTGCGATTTCAAATGGCGCCTCGAGAATCCCCGGCAACGGCGCCATGAAACTTTTGACGAGTTTCGCTAACACGAGTAATTTTCTGAAATATCAGGTTTGGATTTATTAAATGAAGAGAGTTATGATGTAGGGAAGGGGTTTAAGGATATATTAAGATTTCCCTTTTTATTACTCATGTGGGGGTGTTTTAAATCTCAAGCGGCGCTGTGGTCCTTCCCGCCATGAAACTTTTGACAAATATCACGGTGCAACCGGGATTGACCTTCAGTCTGTCACCCTGAAAGCCCCTGGTATCTGCACCATGATGCTTCTCTTAATTTCATGTCGAGAAGATACCTGCCGGGGTAGATATTTCAATCTTACCAGACACCAGTGTTCAATACTTAATAAAGTATTATTTATTACAACTGCGCTGCATCCTCCCCGGCAATGGTGCTATGAAACTTTTGACGAGTTTCATTGCGCTGTCGGGGAGTGAAGAACCGTTAAAATACAACTTCCAATTTCATAGCGCTCCCAAGTTATGATCCCTGGTAATGGCGCCATGAAACTTTTGAACATCTTCCCACTACATGAATATTTTCTAGAATGTTGTGTTTTTATTTACTCGTGTCAAGAAACTATGCTCCCGAAAGCGCACGGAGTCAAAAATTGCAGTAATTTATAGTAAGTACCGGATCGTTCACTGGAGGATGTGCGATGGAAGCAGGGCCCACGTCGTTTACTAAGATTTTCCACTCGGTTACTCGTTTCAAGTTTTGCAAGGTTTTCTAACAACTACTTGACATAAATTAAACCAGATCATGAAAGCAGTAAAAATTATTCTACAAAGCATGGTAAACTAGATCGAAGAAAGCAATTAAATCTATACTACGAAAGCAATATAAAATTATGCTACACTATCTAGAAAGCAGGTTTAAATATGACAGAAGGGACAGGGAGGAAATAATAAAGATTGGACAAGATTCAGATGAAACACAATTAAACTTCCATTTTTATACACAGATCTTAGCTTGGGATAATCCTCTAGTTAGCTAACTCTCATGCTTTCTACACCATGTTCCCTTTAACAGACAGGTACTTATGGTGAGAATTTACATGCTCTTAAGACAACAATTTCTAAGATACCACAGACTTATAACTCCCTCCACAGGCCTTGTGAAGTTACATTACATATCTGTGGTGGACAAGCAACACCTAACATATCATTAGTTGACATGCCAAGTACTCCTATCATTCCCCCATGTCACACCCAAAGTTTCAAATAAAGCCCCAAACCATTCCATAACTCTCAAACCATTTAACAGATGGACAGCCCCTAATTCTTCCGAGTGACCTCTATGAATGCATTTAAAGGGAAGCAGTAAAGAAAGCTGTAAAGAAAGCATTTAAATCTATCACTCGGAATCGTTAAAAACGTCTCTTTCCGTTAGTATAAAAGAGCCCCTGGTCTTGGTGACCAGATGCAGATTAAGAACCCCCGAGATATCAATAAGCCACAGGGCTTACAACATTTGGGTAGTTATGAGATACAAACGAAATGAAACAGATCCAGAAATGTACCTGTTCCGGATGCACTCACTCAAGACTCAATTTTAGACTTTAGCAGAAGAAGATAGTAGTCGAAGGAATACTCAACCCTACCTTAGAAATTCACCAAGGCCTATATGTTGTTCCTCTAGTATTATTCATCACATCTTATCTACACCCAAGTGGATATTGACTTAATGCGATATCTAATATTAGATTTCCAACATACAGCAATTTTGAGAAACCAATTGATATTTGAAAAATCATTCCCTAGACAGGTACTAGACTCTCAATTAAAACACAGATCCTTTCAGTCTAGATGAGACCTAATTGCTGACTCTGCTTCTAAGCTCTCAAAATCAACCCCCCAGTGGAGTATGAATTAGTCATAACTGTCGAATTTATCCCTTACTCAGATCCGGATTTTATAAAGGAATTTTTGTTGGAAATTTATTATGCAGCATCTGATTTAAATCAAGACTTCTGTGTCCAAGGGGAAAGATCCCCAAAATAATGATATGACCGGAACATCTACATAATAATATCATGCATACAAGTATATGAAAAGGAAAATAAAATACCCCAAAATATATGGTGGGATTAGACGGAATGCGATACACAAAGATGGAGTAGCCTGAGATGAGAAGAAATCGGCTAAAAAGAGTGCCAAAGATAGTTGGGGTTTCCCGGACTGCAAACATCTGCTGTCCGGTTCCCAATTATCCCAGATGACTGATTTTAGACAGAAAGAATTCCAAACGACGGTGACCGCCGTCATTTAGTTTTCTTTTGTCTGTGAGTGGAAGAAGAACCCACATATTTCTTGCTGTAATATTTCTCAACTGATGTTGGTCGACATCAGTTGATACTATTGCAACTTGAATTCAGGTTGAGAAATTAAGATAAAGAAAATTAAAACTGTATCTGATTAGGGATTGGCTGAGTGACTAATCGAAACTCTTAGTGAAGAGAACGTTCGCCGAAGCTTCCACCAACCACTAACCAGATCATGCAAAATAACAGATAATGATTGACACACAGAAGACGGGTTAGTCGATATCCCTGTGAAGGGACCTTTCACCAACATTAATCTATGTGTTTCTCATTATCCGTTCATACACACAATGAAAATGAAAACTTGAAAATAAGGAAAATATTTTTGGTATTGTGTGGTTGTTAAGCACACAATAAGTGGACACTAATGGGTTGAAATGTGTAATGGATGGAAATCAGATGAACTGGGCCGAGGCCCATTACACCCATGCAACTTACACAAATCATGAAAGAAAATGTTTTTGGAATTTTCAAAATAGAAGGGATAGTTCAATTCGAATTATTGGGGTAATTCGAATTAAAAATGCATGAAGGATGAAGTATTATTCTACCCAATTAATCCTTGCAAAGAAATGAGATATCATCTAATTCGAATTGTTGAGCAATTCGAATTAATTCGAATTGAGCAACTCGAATTGATGAAGCCCTTTCCTTGCTCAAAATTGACTAAGGCATATACCTCAAGAGGAAGGTGAGTTCGAATTGTCCAGCAATTCGAATTAATTCGAATTGGTAAGAGATGGAAAAATAAACTAAGGCATGAATGGATGGTATGCAATACAATGTGGTTTTCCTTCCCAATTCGAATTGTTGAACCAATTCGAATTAATTCGAATTGGAGAATTCGAATTGGTTGAAAACCACAAGAAGGAAATTTTTGGGTGTGCAATTCGAATTTCTTAGGCAATTCGAGATAATTCGAATTGCCTCAATTCGAATTTCACATTTTCAAACAACAACAATTTTTGTTTTCACAAGCGTGGGTTAGGTGAGCACTGTGCTGTAATGATGATTTTAGATTTACTAAATCCCTCATCTCACATCAATGTCATTTCACAGCCACCCTAGTGAAATTTTCAAGTAAGAAGCAAACACATGTCCAGTGGGTATTGGCAAGATTCAAACCCTATTTCTACAAACAAAGGATCAAAGATCAAAGAACCTAAAACATCTAATTATCTAAGAACTGCATGACTAAACTAAGAACACTCAAGTTATCTAAGGCAGCATGAAATAGGATCAAGGCAGGAAAAATAAAGCATAAAAATAGATGTCAACAAACCTAAAAAAAAATCTAAAATCTAAGAACACTTATTTGAAGCTCTAAGGTATAAAATCAAACCAAAAACCCACCAAACATGCATTTATTAAGTTTGAATGTCAACTAGGACATAATAAATGTAACATAGTTGAAACAAACAAACATACTAAGCATTTATTTCTGGAGAAAGCATTAAAGAGTGCCAAAACACATGAATAAAACCATTTCTGGAAATTTTCCTTGTATTGACACTTTGAAAGCAAAATAAAGAACCCAAGACCATCATTAGCTTGAAGGTAGGGTTTATTCTAACTAAAAAGCTTGTAAAAATTCTGGAAAATGGCTACTCTAGGGGTTACACAAACTGCTTCCATACTAAACTAAAATCAAAGCATGTAAAGATTACACTACTTGCAAGAAAATAAACTAAACTAAACTAACTACCTACCTAACCCTTAAGGGGTGTGGAACCCCCTGCTGTTCTTTTTGTCCCAAGCTGCTTTTTGGCAAAATTCTTGATCTCCTGATTCTGTTGTGGAAGGTCTGCTTTTATAGATAAATTTCGAAACCTTAGGCCCACCAGTGTTGAGTCCATGCTCCACAGCTTCTGATGAATTTTTGAGTGTAGTTCGAATTATCTCAACCAATTCGAATTAATTCGAATTGTGAGATCTCTTCATTGAGCTGGGATTTTGGCCTTCAGTTATCAATTCGAATTGTTATGATAATTCGAATTGGTCTTTTCTCGAATTGGATGAGGGTTTCTGCTTGGCTTCCTTGCACTTGTTGGCAATTCGAATTGTTTGTGCCAATTCGAATTAATTCGAATTGGACAATTCGAATTGCATCTTCTTCTTGCCTTTGGGTTTCTTCTCTCTTCATTCCCTAATTCGAATTAATTCGAACTTGAACAATTCGAATTAGGCTTCTGCATTCCTTCCAACACTTAACCATTCCTTTGCTCTCTTCAGCAATTCGAATTGTTGTGCAATTCGAATTAATTCGAATTGCACACAATTCGAATTGTGCTTCAACCAAATTTCAGTTGTGGGAATTTCAATCTTTTTCCCATCTTTTTGGATTTTTGTGGGCTCTTTTATTCTTTTGCCCATCTTTTCATTCCTTTTTCTTCTCTTTTTCCTTTTTTCATGTTTTTGGATTTTTCTAACACAATTACAATTAAAAATTGTATGTTTTGTGTCTTTTTATTACCGGCTCGATGTTTTTACAAACTAGCATTAATCTGTCAAATTCAACTGCTCTCTTATTACAATAAGATGGAAACACGATCAAAATGTCCGTCTCAGACACGGAAATGGATTGGAAATAATGGACAATTTTGGCCATTATCAACATCCTCACATTTAATACTGATCGTCCCCGAGCAGTCAGAGTCAGTGCTCCTAGGAGCTTGGACTCTGCATATTCAATCCATTTGCGTGGCCTCAAAAAAAAATTTCATTCTTCTTATATTGGGATAAGACAATCAAAATTACAAGTATTAAATTCTCTTAGTTGCAGTGTTTAATGGAATGATACTTCTCACTTGAGTGAACACACAAACTAATCATTATTGTTAATTCTTCTTGAATATGTGTTTAGAAAAATTCATTGGCTTACTTCTTGAATTCAAGCATGACATGATCATTGATTAATAGAAACAGAGCCTCACATATAGTAGAATCGGAAAGTTCACTCACTCTCAAGATTGGCTTTTAAAAAATACGCTCATAATCAAATTCAAATAAATTCTCCCATAAGCTTGCAACTGGACCAACTCGCCACTGGCTCATTTCCTCAAATCGAGATCCCGAGGTCTTATTCAAGGTTATAACGGGGCATACGGTTGTAACATTTGGTAGGAAAGGGAATTATTGGGCTAAAAAGTGACATGACACCATTCCACCATAACTTGGCATGTTGTAGAATTTATGATCATCGTTATTTCTTTCTTTCTTTTGTTTTTCTTTCTTTTCCTATTGCATGACATTAGACTTTGTCTAATTTGCTTTGTCATTTGCAATTTATTCTTGTTGAATAAATTTCAACTTTCTTTTTTTTTTTTTGAATCGGTTTATAGCATACCGATTGATACATATTTGATGATCAAAAATTACAATGCCTTGATGGGATGGCTCATGTACACTTGGGTTTGATTTTCTTGGTCTTTTTGTAAGGCTGGGAATAATATAGTGGTTTCAAAGAAAAATTAGGCTTAAAGGCTCAAGTTGGTCAATCCTAAAGGGAGATTGTTTTTGGGTTTGGAATTCAAACGGAAGCCAAAATTTTGGGTTTTCTAAGTGCCTTGATCATATGCTCGATTTCGGGAATATGGCATGGTCTTGAATCGGTCCCAATTGCAAGTTCTAGTGCCCTTTAATCGAATTGATTCACACAATCAAAGAAGTATTGAGTAAAAATGACTCGGCTCAGATCTCACAAGGGACGGTTTGATCATGTCATACATTTATTCTCAAATTTAACCTTTGAAAATTCTTACAACTTATTCAATCAAATTCTCAACATGAAAGTTTGTTAGTCTTTCAAGTGATCATATCATTGGATTTTTATAGCTCAAAACTTCAAGAATTCATGTCATGCATATTTTTAATTGTTTTATCCCAATGTAATAGTCTGAAAATTTCATCATCAGCCTAAATTCAACATGTGAACTTGGGTGACAGATTTATGCTTGTTTTATGCCGGTTTGTTTGATTAAAAGCAGTAAAAAGACACTGTGAACATGCAAGCACGTCACAGCTTGTTTTTTGGCGTGACAGTCACTTATTCATCTTGGACTGCCACGCATCTTTTTTTTTTTTTTTCAAATAATAGAGAACTCAATACGAAATTCTCTTGTGGAAAGCAGTAAATGTACATCAATTACAATAGATATCCATGCTGAGGATTGAAAGTGCAATGAATGAATGGAAAATCTTATGCATGATGTTTACAATGGAGCTCGCATGAATGTGATCACTTAACTTAGTCCTTCTTCTCCGTGGGCTGTGTGGAGGATCCGGTGGCATCTCCTGGAGGTGATGGGAACTTGCTGAGGATGGTCTTCATCATTTCGGCTTGATTGTCGAACATCCTGGCTTGACTGGCGAACACTGCTTCGAACATTTTTTTATTCTTTTCCTCATTCTCAATCCTTTCTTGATGCTGCCTGGCTGCTTCCTTTCTGAACTCCTCTTCTCTCTCAAACATTCTCAGCCTAAACTCTTCCTCTTTCTGCATTTGTTTCTCGTGAGTCGAAACAATGGCATCAGCCAAAGATCTGACACTCTGCATCATTGACTCTCCCATTCTGCTCACTGCTTCTAGAGTTTGAGAATCAGCTGGATATTGAGACACAGTTGGGCTTCTGCGAGAGGGTCGGACTGGATGTCTTCGTGATAAGCTTGGAGTGGAAACATCAGTTCCAGGATGAGTGGGAGTGGGAGCAGGTTCTGTTGGCGTGACTGCAGCTTCTTCTGTTGAAGGTACCGCTTCAGGACGGTCCTTCTTCTTGTGCCTTTTGCGTCCGGCTGTTGATGTCCTCGGAGTGTATCTGGATTGAGCGTCTGATTCTTCCGGCATAATGTATGTAACTGGTTCAGTTATCCTTGTCTTTGGGACTGGGATCGGCCGGCTCATATCAATAATATCGCTCTCTGCAAAAACTGTTAGATCTACTCCTTGGGCTTCACAAATTCTCCTGATGAGGTTGGGATAGCATAAAGCAGCAGCTCTGGTGCCTGTGACTTTTGTTGTCATGACATGGAAAATCTGCTCCCCCACGTTGATCTTCAGTCCATGCCAAATCTTGGCAAAACCCTTCAACATTCGACCAGATGTTTCATGTGCATGCGGGTTTGGCCTAATCTTCGACATGTAGAAGTCATAGGAGGGTTGAAATTCCAACTTCAAGTGCTTTGCTTTAAAGGGGATTTCACCAGTGTAGCTCTCAGCAGTAAGGGACCTAGTGATGTTGTCGTGATATTGCCTGTCAGCTGCCCTGCTTGCTCCCTTCTCGAAATGTTCAGATGTCGGAATTTCTGACCTCCAGTTGGGTGTACCAAGGAAGTTGTTCAAGTAATCTGCAGAGATGTCTACGTCAACTCCTCGCACCCAACTTGTCTTTTGTGTGGCATTGATGTTGCAGTAGAATTCCCGAACCAATTCTGCTATCCCGGGTTCAGCATGATGCTTAAGGAACTCAGTCCATCCGTGGTTTTCTTTCAATGTGATTAGCATTGGATGATCAATCAATTCTGGACTGAACCCTTTATCAGGGACAAATACTCCACTCAGTGCCATGTATCGTCCCGCATTCTGCTCATTCCCGTTGAACCTACTCATTATGTCGGCATCATCCGTGATACGGAATTTTCTGAACTTCTTTGTAGATACACCCAGTCTGCCCCTTGAAGTTGAGTTGACCCAATAACCAGCCGATCGCACTGATCCGGTCGATTCTTGGGTTCCTTCAGTTCCTGCTTGTTCTCCATCGGAGTCAGAACTTTCCCTTGGTTGTTCCCTTTGTTCAGTTTGTTCGTGCTGTTCTGACTCGACCTGTGTATTCGGTTGTGGCTCTTTCTCAGTTTGTTTCAACTCAGTTTCTTCACCTCCTTGAGTTGCTCCTTGCTCGTGTGCATTACAAGGATCTTCATGGAATACAGAATTTAAGAAATCCTCGGGAAGATAGGGATCGGCAACATGCTGGTATTCTTGTTGTGCTGCCTCAACTTCCCTCCCGATGTTAAGGTCTCCCAATTGTTCTTCCATGTCGTCTCCTTGCTCTATGGGAATATTGAGATCGTAATGGAGGATCTGCTGAAATGTCTTGTCCTTAAAGTAGTTTTCTATGGTTTCCAAGTCCGTTTGCTTGTCACCACCACTACTTTCAGTTTTCGCTGTTTCTTGCACTGTGGGTTGCGGTTGAGTAACGGCTGCCGCTAGAGTTTGTGCCGTTATGTCATTCAAGTCACTTGCAAGTTCGGCGAACTTCTTCTTTGATTCTTCAAATCTGACATTGCTCTCGTGCACCATTTCCTCTATCTCCTCTGTGGGTCGCATCGCCTCCATTGCTTTCTCAACATCCGCCTTTTTGTCATCTCTGCGAGTAGTAGATCTTTTTACTTGTTCCTCCCTCTCCCTTGTCCATTCTGCTGGCTCAGCTTTTACCTTAATAGGAATAATGTCGGTTCCGCTGATTATCTGACAATCATCGTCCCCGACCTCAACCTGCGTTTCAGTGTCAGCTCTCTTCTTCTTCTCCAGCTCAGCCTGCAATTTCTCAGCAGCTTTTCTATTCTCCTCTTCCTCTCGGGTTTTTCTGATATTCTCCTCCATCTCTGCCTTCCTGGCGTCTTCTTCTACTTTCTTGGCCTCCTCTTCAGCTGCCTTGGCCATTTGTTCTTTCCAAAGTCGATTTTTCTCGACCCTTGCAGCTTCCATTTTCTGCTTCCACTCCTCCGTCTCTTTTGCCATTTCGATCTCAGCCTCCTCCTTTTCCCTTCTTGCTCTTTCAGCTTGTCGCCATGAAACTGTAACACCTGTAACACCTGTCGTTGCCGGGGATAGTGGTTTTACAACAAGAATTAAAGAGTTACAGCAACCTGTTGAATGGATCGCAAACCCTTGAGTGTAACACCTGTAACACCGGATCAAACCACTATACCTGTAACACTCAACGGCAACTCCCTGTTGTTGAGTGTAATTAAAGAGTTGAATGGATCGCAACTGTAACAAGAATTACTGTAACAAGAATAATTAAAGAAAGAAGGTTTTACAGAGTTGAATGTTACATGTTGCCGGATCTCATTTGAATGGATCTCATTAATTCGATTTGTTACAGGTATAGTGTTGAATGAATGGATCTCATTAATTCGAATTACTGTAACAAATGGATCCGGATCTCAACTCTGTCATTTGCAATTTATTCTTGTTGAATGTTGAATAATCAAACCACTATACCAACAACAGGTTTTACAACGGGTGTAACACCTGTAACACCGGATCAAACCACTATACCTGTAACACTCAACGGCAACTCCCTGATTATGACCACTATACCACTATACCACTATACCTGACCGCCGTCGTTGTAGTATAGTGGCAAGTATTCCCGCCTGTCACGCGGGTGACCCGGGTTCGATCCCCGGCAACGGCGCCATGAAACTTTTTGCACCCGCTTCCAGCTTCATGGTGCAGCCGGGGTAGATAATTCAATCTTACCAGACACCGTTGTTCAATACTTAATAAAGTATTATTTATTACAACTGTCTGCATTTCCCCGGCAACGGCGCCATGAAACTTTTTGCACCCGCTTCCAGCTTCATGGTGCAGCCGGGGTAGATAATTCAATCTTACCAGACACCGTTGTTCAATATTAATAAAGTATTATTTATTACAACTGTCTGCATTTCCCCGGCAACGGCGCCATGAAACTTTTTGCACCCGCTTCCAGCTTCATGGTGCAGCCGGGGTAGATAATTCAATCTTACCAGACACCGTTGTTCAATACTTAATAAAGGATTATATATTACAACTGTATGCATTTCCCCGGCAACGGCGCCATGAAACTTTTGACGAGTTTCATTAACACGAGTAATTTTCTGAAATATCAGGTTTGGATTTATTAAATGAAAAGAGTTATGATGTAGGGAAGGGGTTTAAGAATATGTTAAGATTTCCCTTTTTTATTACTCATGTGGGGTTCAAACGGCGCTGTGGTCCTTTCTGCCCTGAAACTTTTGACAAATATCACGGTGCAACTGGGATTGACCTTCAGTCTGTCACCCTGAAAGTCCCTGGTATCTGCACCATGATACTTCTCATAATTTCATGTCACGAAAGCACCTGCCATGAAGATTTTGAACATCATCCCACTGTATGAGTATTTTCCCAAAATGTTGTGTTTATTTACTCGTGTCAAGAAACTGTGCTCCCGAAAGCGCACGGAGTCAAAAAATTGCAGTAATTTATAGTAAGTACCGGATCGTTCACTGGAGGATGTGCGATGGAAGCAGGGCCCACGTCGTTTACTAAGATTTTCCACTCGGTTACTCGTTTCAAGTTTTGCAAGGTTTTCTAACAACTACT
This sequence comes from Hygrophila difformis, assembly GCA_030278955.1. Lineage (NCBI taxonomy): Eukaryota > Viridiplantae > Streptophyta > Magnoliopsida > Lamiales > Acanthaceae > Hygrophila > Hygrophila difformis. The sequence goes on from JAOANR010000003.1 coordinate 50,642,641, forward strand.
TGACATAAATTAAACCAGATCATGAAAGCAGTAAAAATTATTCTACAAAGCATGGTAAACTAGATCGAGGAAAGCAATTAAATCTATACTACGAAAGTAATATAAAATTATGCTACGCTATCTAGAAAGCAGGTTTAAATATGACAGAAGGGACAGGGAAGAAATAATAAAGATTGGACAAGATTCGGATGAAACACAATTCAACTTCCATTTTTTATACACAGATCTTAGCTTGGGATAACCCTCTAGTTAGCTAACTCTCATGCTCTCTATACCATGTTCCCTTTTACAGACAGGTACTTACAGTAAGAGTTTACATGCTCTTAAGATAGCAATTTCTAAGATACCATAAACTCTTAACTCCCCTTGCAATGCCTTGCAAAAGTATGTTAATCGTTTACGGTGGACGAGCAACACCTGTCAAATCATTAGTTGATATGCCAAATACTGCTATCAATCCTCAATGTCACACCCAAAGTTTCAAATCGAGCCCCAAACCATTCCATAACTCTCAAACCTTTTAACAGATGGACAGCCCCTAATTCTTCCGAGTGACCTCTATGAAAGCATTTAAAAGGAAAGCAGTAATGAAAGCTGTAAAGAAAGCATTTAAATCTATCACTCGGAATCGTTAAAAACGTCTCTTTCCGTTAGTATAAAAGAGCCCCTGGTCTTGGTGACCAGATGCAGATCAAGAACCCCCGAGATATCAATAAGCCACAGGGCTTACAACATCTGGGTAGTTATGAAATACAAACTAAATGAAACAGATCCATAAATGAACCTATTTCGGATGTATTCACTCAAGACTCAATTCTAGACTTTGGCAGAAGAAGATAGTAGTCGAAGGAATACTCGACCTTACCTTATAAATTCACCAAGGCCTATATGTTGTTCCTCTAGTATTATTTATCACATCTCATCTACACCCAAGTGGATATTGACTTAATGCGATATCTAATATCAGATTTCTAACACACAGCAATTTCGAGAAGCAAATGGATATTTGAAAATCATTCCCTAGACAGGTACTAAACTCTCAATTAAAACACAGATCCTTTCAGTCTAGATGAGACCTAATCGCTGACTCTGTTTCTAAGCTCTCAAAATCAATCCCCAGTGGAAGATGAATTAGTCATAACTGTCGAATTTATCCCTTACTCAGATCCGGATTTTATAAAGGAATTTTTGTTGGAAGTTTATTATGCAACATCAGATTTAAATCAAGACTTCTGTGTCCAAGGGGAAGGATCCCCAAAATAATGATATGACCAGAACATCTACATAATAGTATCATGCATACAAGTATATGAAAAGGAAAATAAAACACCCCAAAATATATGGTGGGGTTAGACAGAATGCGATACACAAAGATGGATTAGCCTGAGATGAGAAGAAATTGGCTAAAAAAGGTGCCAGAGATAGTTGGGGTTTTCCGGACTGCAAACATCTGCTGTCCGGTTCCCAATTATCCCAGATGATTGATTTTAGACAAAAAGAATTCCAAACAACGGTGACCGCCGTCATTTAGTTTTCTTTTGTCTGTGAGTGGAAGAAAAACCCACATATTTCTTGCTGTAATATTTCTCAACTGATGTTGGTCGACATCTGTTGATACCATTGCAACTTGAATTCAGGTTTGAAATTAAGATAAGGAGAATTAAAACTGTATCTGTTTAGGAATTGGCTGAGTGACTAATCGAAACTCTTAGTGAAGAGAACGCTCGCCGAAGCTTCCACCAATCACTAACCAGATCATGCAAAATAACAGATAATGATTTACACACAGAAGACGGGTTAGTCGATATCCCTATGAAGGGACCTTTCACCAACATTAATATGTGGTGTTTCTCATTATCCATTCATACACACAATGAAAGAGAAAATAAGAAAGTAAGAAAATATTTTTGGTATTGTGTGGGTGTTAAGCACACAATAATTGGACACTAATGGGTTGAAATGTGTAATGGACAGTAATCAGATGAATTGGGCCTAGGCCCAATACACCCATGCAACTTACACAAATCATGGAAGAAAAAAAATATTTTTGGAGTTTTCAAAATAAAAGGATAGTTCAATTCGAATTATTAGGATAGTTCGAATTGAGAATGCATGAAGGATGAAGTAGTACTTTACCCAATTGGTCATAGCTAGAGATTGGAGCATCATCTAATTCGAATTAATTCGAATTGGACAACTCGAATTGGCAAAGTCCTTTTCTTGCTCAAATTGACTAAGGCATTTACCTCAAGGGGAAGGTGAATTCGAATTGTCTAGCAATTCGAATTAATTCGAATTGGACAATTCGAATTGGTAAGAGATGGGAAATAAACTAAGGCATGAATGGGTGGCAATGGATACAATGTGGTTTTCAAGCCAATTCGAATTGTTGAGCAATTCGAATTAATTCGAACTGGATAATTCGAATTGGTTGGAAACCACATGAAGAGATTTTTGGGTGTGCAATTCGAATTTCTTAGGCAATTCGAGATAATTCGAATTGCCTCAATTCGAATTACACAGTTTCAAACAACAATTTTTGTTCTCACAAGTATGGGTTAGGTGAACACTGTACTGTAATGATGGGTTTAGATTTACTAAATCCCTCATCTCACATCAATGTCATTTCACAGCCACCCTAGTGAGATTTTCAAGAAATAAACAAACACATGTCCAGTGGGTATTTGCAAAATTCAAAACCTATTGCTACAAACAAGGGATCAAAGATCAAAGAACCTAAAACATCTAGTTATCTAAGAACTGCATGAATAAACTAAGAACACTCAAGTTATCTAAGGTAGCATGAAATAAGGATAGGGCAGGAAGAATAAACCTAAGTAAAAATCTTAACAAACCTTAAAAACATCTAAAACCCAAGAACACTTATTTGAAGCTCTAAGGCACAAAATCAAGCCAAAAACCCACCAAACATGCATTTATTAAGTTTGAATGTCAACTAGGACATAATAAATGTAACCTAGTTGAAACAAACAAACATACTAAGCATTTATTTCTAGAGAAAACATTAAAGAGTGCCAACACACATGAATAAAACCATTTCTGGAAATTTTCCTTGTATTGACACTTTGAACGCAAAATCAAAAACCCAAGACCATCATTAGCTTGAAGGTAGGGTTTGTTCTAACTAAAAAGCATGTAAAAATATGGGAAAATGGCTACTCTAAGGGTTACACAAACTGCTTCTACACTAAACTAAGATCAAAGCATGTAAAGATTACGCTACTTGCAAGAAAAATAAACTAAACTAAACTAAACTACCTACCTAACCCTTAAGGGGTGTGGAACCTCTTGCTGTTCTTTTTGCCCCAAGCTGCTTTTTGGCCAAAATTCTTGATCTAAGGATCTTTCTTGTGTTGAGAGATGTCAGCTTTTATAGATAACTTCGAAACCCTAGGCCCACCAATGTTGTGCTCATGCTCCACAGCTTCAATGAGTGAAGTTCGAATTATCTCAACCAATTCGAATTAATTCGAATTGTGAGATCTCTTCCTTAAGCTGGAATTGTAGCCTTCAGTAGTCAATTCGAATTGTTGTGAATAATTCGAATTGGTCTTTTCTCGAATTGGATGAGGGTTTCTGCTTGGCTTCCTTGCACTTGTTGGCAGTTCGAATTGTTTGTGCCAATTCGAATTAATTCGAATTGGACAATTCGAATTGCCTCTTCCTCTTGCCTTTGGGTTTCTTCTCTCTTCATTCCCTAATTCGAATTTATTCGAACTTGAACAATTCGAATTAGGTTTCTGCATCCCTTCCAACACTTAACCATTTCTTTGTTCTCTTCAGCAATTCGAATTGTGTGCAATTCGAATTAATTCGAACTGCACAATTCGAATTGTGCTTCAACACTTAACCAATTTTCAGTTGTGGGGTTTTCAATCTTTTTCCCATCTTTTTGGATTTTTGTGGGCTCTTTTATTCTTTTGCCCATCTTTTCATTCCTTTTTCTTTTCTTTTTTCCTTTTTTTATGTTTTTGGATTTTTCTAACACAAATACAATTTAAAATTGCATATTTTGTGTCTTTTTATTACCGGCTCGATGTTTTTACAAACTAGCATTAATCTGTCAAATTCAACTGCTTTCTTATTACAATAAGATGGAAACAGATCAAAATGTCCGTCTCAGACACGGAAATGGATTGGAAATAATGGACAATTTTGGCCATTATCAGGCATCGTACTCGGCTTTTCTCTGTGCCTCAATCCTATCTATCTCAGCTTCCTCTTGAGCTATCTTTGCTGCTTCTGCATCAGCTTCTTCCTGAGCTTTCTTTGCCAATTCTGCATCAGCTTGCACTTAGGCCTCACGCTGTTGTTCCTTCTTGGATAACTCAATGGCTTGATCCTTGCCTCTGTCTTTTTGTTTGGGAGGCGCATCATAGAATTTGGGCACAGGGGAAATGATCCTTGGCTGATTCGGAGGTTCTTGGATTCTGATCTGAGGTTCAGCAGGCTTTTCAGACTTTTCTTTATCTGCCAACCTTATCAGTTTTCTCTTCTTTTTAGGTGGCTCTGGCTCGGATTCAGTCTGGGAGGGTTCTGATTCGGCAGGCTCAGATTGCTCGGAGGTTGGATCAACATAGTCATCAATGATCTGTTCTTCATCCTCAACATTCAGTCCCAATTCTGGTCCTCTGATCTTCAGAAATTTTTGGATGAATTTAGGTTCAGACATGGCTGTGAGTTGCGCAGTCCATTTTAGTGTGAAATATCTGCCTAGGACACCTTGGAATCCCGTGTTATACTGCAGACGAGGCCGGTGTTCTTGACAGTGCCTCAGACCTTCTGCATCCATTTCACGTAGCAGGTCGAGGAACCTCTTTTTCATTTCCGTGTACAAGGTGTCCACGATGTCTGCCTCTTTCTCCTTTAGATGTCCTAAGTCTCGGACTGGTGGAATGTTGAGATACTCTAAACATTTGTTTTTGCCCATGACTGAGATCTGTTTCCTCTTGCGTCCCATTCTGTCCCATGATCTGTTTTGAATCATTGCGATGCATTCAGCTCTCATTAGCTCGAAATTGGGCATCCCCTTCATTGTGGTCTCTCGGGGCTCAACTGCCGGAATCCTTTGTGGTAAGAAGACTGGCAGAATCTCCACTTTTCCCGGAGGTATTATGATTCCCGGTTTTAGTACAGACTCCCTGATGTCCTTTTCCCATTTTCCCCATGCAGTCATGTATTCCCCCCACAGTTTCCTAGCTGCTTTTGTTTTCTCAATGATCGAATCCAGCATTGGAGTGTGGTGGGCTTGTCTGTAGTTTAGTACCGCCTGGAGAGAATCCCTGAAGTTGAATGTCATTTCAGTGTGACGCTCTTTTGCATGCAATGTCAGCCATAGCTGCTCCTCCGGTCCGCAAATGGTCCCATTGTCGAATAGTTCCTTCTTGTATGTAAATGGGAAGGTCTCCGGCATGGAGAGTACACCAGTTGATGCAACCAAGTATGGTGGAGGTGTCTTGGGGGCATAGAGCATTTTCACTTCCCTAGAAATGGGTGGTTGGATGAGGACTGGCTCAAAGGCTGCAGCTCTCCTATCTCCGAAGTGGATTTCAAGCATTCTGTTCCAATAAGCCTTCTGTCGTTTCATCCTCCAAACCATCCGCTCATAGTGAACTCTCGGCTCATTAAACCGTTGATCATACCTTGCCTCATCGAACTCTTGGTTCCAGAAGTTACATACATGTTGGCAAAAGTCTCTTTCGAGGCCTGTTGCTCTATCATTTCTTTCTTCCTCTGGAATCGTATTCCACCAATGGTCCTTCATTTTGAACCTCCATTCAATCTGGTGGTCCATAGGCAAGTTATGCTCATTCCTTATGGCCACCCTATTTTCCTCTGCCTCTTTCTTCAGCCTCTCAATTTCCAAGAAGGCAAGATCTGGAGTTGTCTTTGGAAGCCCCATCAGGGAATCTATAATGAATTGATCCCTGGAGAGAAAAGAGTTGAAACTATTTTTAACAAATTTTTGATAAGTAGATCCGAGTTGAAAGTCAACATCCTCATATTTAGAGCTAAGCTCTAAATGTGAGTTAATTGGTTTCTAATCGAATTTATAGAAAGAAAAACATGGAGCTGGATTGTTAAATCTAACTCTTATTATAGCGAAAATAAGGAAAGCAAGAGAGAAATAAGGATCTTGGATCCTTAGAAATTTTTCTTAGACTACAATTAGTCTAAGATGTTTTTGGGTGGTCGAAGGACCAAAAGAAAATTTCGTAGGTTGTTGAGCCTACGAAAGAATTTTTGATTTTTCTCACTACTTAACAAGTGATTTAAATCATGTGAGGTAGGGAAGATAAGAGATTAATGATGAAAAGCAAATGCAAGAGATGAATTATGTAATCACTAGTATGTAACAATGGACCATGACCAAAAATAAGAAATAAAAATAAAAGTAGACATGCATACATACAAAAGGTGATTTTTGGATTTTTATGAAAAGTGTTGACTTGTTTATTTAATGAAATTGGGGGTGTAGGTGGTCCCCCATTTGGATTTTGTTTTGGAAAGTGGGTTTTTAAGGAATAAAACAAAACATTCCTTACAAGTATTCCCCACTTGTTCCAAGTTGACAAAGATCAAACACTTAAACAAAGAATATTCTGAAAATTTGTCTTTTTATACATAAATGCCATGCCAAAAGTGTTTGGAAAAATTTTGGCATGGTTTCGTCTGTAATACCATGTTTCCGTATGTGTAAACGTCAACCTTTAGAGTTGAGTTTGCCATGTGTGGGCAACATGTACCCGACAAAAGCATTCACTACTAAAATACTCATATAACAGTATACATGCAAACATCAACAGAAACGAGAACAGTTGATCCATCTATACTACTGTAATGTGCTAATGTTACCAACAAAACTCATGCTTTAAAAACATAAATTTTGCAGATTTCATCAATATGCATTTCGAGTCATCATTAACAACTTTCTACTGATCAAAACAACACAGTGGGCACAGGAAACTGTCTACGGTGTTAACCCTACTCACAGATTACTCAAACACTAACAACAAATATGCACACAAACACCAAAATGAAGAAACAAAACCATTAAAACTAAACAGAAACCATATTTTTAAGAGTTTTGAAACCCTTATTTTCAGAATGAAAACACCCCCATCACAGAGACGTTCGAACCCTCAAAAATGGCAGTTTCAGCATAAATCCCTAGGAACCTAAGTTCTGCCTACTTGGTTCTAAATCATCTTCGAACACGCCTACCCTATTCCACCCACATTCCGATCTTCCCTTTTGTAAAAACAGAGCACATTCCCTCCCCAGCCCCGATTTCACAGGGAATATGAAGAGACACAACTAAAAACTGTGAAAAACGAGTGCGAAGATGAAAAAGAAACACTTACCCCCTGCTCCCACTCGGATTCGATGACGAAGATGCCATTTCCGACGAGTTTGAACGGAGGAAAGGTCGAGACGAGTGACTGGTTTCCCGATGAAGAAGGGTTTCGCGAGAGAGAGAACGGAGGATTTTTGGAAATGCGAAAAGTGAAAGTGAGGGAAATGAGAGGGAAAGAGGGTATAAAAAGGGTTCGGAAGGGGAGTTCGAATTATGCACTAATTCGAATTAATTCGAATTGGTGCATTCTGTGAGAGATGCGAGTTATTCAGGCCAATTCGAATTAATTCGAATTGGCTTGAAAGACCAAATACACGCACAAGTTCGAATTCTGAATCAATTCGAATTAATTCGAATTGACTCATAATTCGAACCTGGTGGTGGGGAGTGACTTTGCATAGGAATGCTTTTGTGAGCTAATTCGAATTATTGGTGTAGTTCGAATTAATTCGAACTTTCCCACAATTCGAATTGCTCACTTGCATAAGAGAATGCCTTTTGTATGCCAATTCGAATTAATCAGGCAATTCGAATTAATTCGAATTGCCTTACAATTCGAATTGCAGTACTTGGCCTACTAAAATATCCGAAAATTCTGCCTTGGGTGCCAATTCGAATTTGCATGGCAATTCGAATTAATTCGAATTAATTCGAATTGCCTTCATAATTCGAATGAACTAATCCGAATGCGAAAATTTCCAAGGCAAAATGTCTTATGTGGTATGTTCCAAGCAATTCGAATTAATTCGAATTTTCTTGAAATGAAAATTAAACCACATCCAAGACCAAGACTTAGGAAAATTTGGATTTTCAAAAATTTATGTTCATCAAGATGAACTCAAGAGCAAACATATCTACACAGACTTAGAATTTAAAACATATTGCTTGCATAATTTAGGTTGGGTTAACAGTTTTATTTTATGAATTTATTCTGGATTTTAGATTTCTCTAAATTCCAGAATTAATTTCCATTAAATATAATATTAACCCAACCGGGAACCTGGTTTTTGAGAGCTTTATCTTTCTTTTTGTTGGTTCCTTGAATTCCTGCAAAACAATTATGAAAAGGTATTAGGTTTTCTCCAAATATCAACATCCTCACATTTAGAGTCTTAGTATTCTAAATGTTCAATTGATTTTTGGATACTTTGTCCCAATAAAAATAAGTGAAGAAAGTGATAAATAAGTAAGTAAACATAGATATATGTATAATATTTATTGAGCATAAGCCGGTTCTGTTATCATTTGAGCTTCTTTTTCGGGGTCGAACTGCCCAAGATACTCCTTCAATCTGTGTCCATTCACCACCAGCTCTCCTTTGTCAGTCCGAATCCTGACAGCTCCACTTTCAAACACGTGCACCACTTCGTATGGCCCTTCCCATCTGGATTTAAGCTTTCCGGGGAACAGCTTCAACCTAGAATTAAATAACAAGACATTCTGGCCAACATAGAAGTGTTTAGATTTAATACGACGATCATGTAACTTCTGGGTCCGCTCTTTATAAATCCTCGAGCTTTCATAAGCTTGCGCACGTATTTCCTCAATTTCATTGAGGTCCAACTTGCGCTTACTCTGAGCAACTCGTGAGTCAAAATTGAGCGTTCGTACGGCCCAGTAAGCCTTATGCTCTAGTTCTACGGGCAAATGACAGGCTTTTCCGAAGATGAGTCTGTATGGAGACATCCCAATGGGAGTCTTGAATGCAGTGCGGTATGCCCATAAAGCATCATTGAGCTTACGTGACCAATCTTTGCGAGTTGTCCCCACAGTGGCCTCGAGTATGTGTTTGATTTCGCGGTTTGAGACCTCGACTTGACCACTGGTTTGGGGACGGTAACGCGTGCCGATCTTGTGGAGAATCCCATTTTTGCTCATAAGATTTGCAAATGCTTTATTAACAAAATGGGTTCCTCCATCTGATATGATCACCCTGGGTACACCAAATCTATTGAAAATGTTATTTTTCAAAAATTTGACGACCTGGTTGCCATCATTGGTTGGCAGTGCAGCGGCCTCAACCCACTTGGAAACGTAATCGACAGCTACCAAGATGTAATGGTTCCCATCAGATGTCGGAAATGGTCCCATGAAGTCGATACCCCATACGTCGAAAATCTCGAGAGTGAGAATTCCTTGTTGAGGCATCTCATCCCTCTTGGAGATATTCCCTAGTCTTTGGCATCTGTCGCAAGCCTTAACAAACGCTTTGCAATCCTCGTAAATGGTAGGCCAATAAAAACCGCACTCGAGCACCTTGTGGGCTGTTCGAGTGGGGCCATGGTGACCTCCATATTCCGATTCATGGCATTTCTTAACGATTTGATAAGTCTCGTGCTCAGGTACACATCGTCTAATAATCGAATCTGCACAATGCTTGAAGAGGTAAGGGTCTTCCCAGAAGTAGTTAACTACATCTCGGTTGAACCTCGCTTTGTGTCCCCTGCTTTGAAACGGTGGGGTTATTCCGCATGCTAAAAAGTTAGCAATATCAGAAAACCACGGACAAGCTTGATCATGAAGATGCAAGGCAAACAGTTGCTCGTCCGGAAAATTCTCATTTACGGCTAGCTCATTTTTATCATTTTCTAGTCGAGACAAATGGTCAGCAGCACCATTGTCTCTGCCTTTTCTATCTTTTATTATAATGTTGAATTCTTGCAGCAAAAGTACCAACCTGATTAATCGAGGTTTGGCGTCTTGTTTGCTAAACAAGTATCTTAGTGCAGAGTGATCTGTGTACACTGTGGTTTTTGTACCAATAAGATATTGTCTGAATTTATCAAACGCAAAAACCACAGCATACATTTCCTTCTCCGTGGTGGTGTAGTTAATTTGGGCCTCATTCAGGGCGTGACTTGCGTAATGAATTACACAATGCTTGCCTTCCTTATGTTGCCCAAGAACCGCACCCACGGCGAGATCACTTGCATCACACATTACCTCGAAAGGTATTGACCAATCGGGTGGTTGCACGATTGGAGCAGAAATCAACATTCCTTTGAGCGTGTCAAAGGCTTGAACACACGCTTCATTTATTACAAAAGGATTTTCTTTACAGAGCAAGTTAGTGAGCGGCTTGGCAATTTTAGAGAAGTCTTTAATGAATCTCCGGTAGAAACCGGCATGCCCTAAGAAACTCCTAACTGCTTTTATTGAATTAGGCAATGGTAGGTTTGAGATGACTGAAACCTTAGCCCTGTCGACTTCGATTCCTGCGCGCGAGATGCGGTGACCCAACACTATTCCTTCGGTGACCATGAAATGGCACTTCTCCCAGTTCAAAACTAGGTTGGTGTCCTCAGATCTTTTCAAAATTTGTGCAAGATTAGTCAAGCATTCATCAAAAGTATCTCCATACACAGAGAAGTCATCCATGAAAACTTCAATGCATTTTTGGATAAATTCTGAGAAAATTGACATCATGCATCGTTGAAATGTGGCAGGCGCATTACAAAGTCCAAAAGGCATGCGCCTGTACGCAAAAGTTCCATATGGGCAAGTGAATGTGGTCTTGTCGTGATCCTCGCTAGCTATTACAATCTGATTGTAGCCAGAGTACCCATCCAAAAAGCAGTAGTACTCCCTCCCAGCCAACCTCTCCAGCATCTGATCAATGAATGGCAAGGGGAAATGGTCCTTCCTGGTAGCGGTATTGAGCTTCCGGTAGTCGATGCAAACTCTCCAACCGGTCACTGGACGCGTCGCCACTTCTTCTCCTTGCTCATTAGTCATTACACAAATCCCCCCACGTTTCGGTACGACCTGCACTGGGCTAACCCATTTGCTATCAGAGATAGGATAGATGATACCAGCATCTAAGAGCTTGATAACTTCTTTCCTTACCACTTCCTGCATATGGGGGTTCAGACGCCTTTGTGGTTGCCTTGAGGGCTTGTACTCCTCTTCCATTAAAATTCTGTGCATGCAAACAGAGGGGCTTATTCCTTTTATATCAGAAATGGTCCATCCGATTGCATGTACATATTTCTTTAGAATGTCTACCAGAGCTTTTTCTTGTTCTTGTGTCAGCTTGGCTGACACAATCACCGGTAATCTTTTATGTTCAGCGAGAAAGACGTACTTAAGATGATCCGGAAGTGTTTTAAGTTCAAGCTCTGGTGGGCATTCAACGGAAGGCAGTAATTTGCGAGAAATGGATGGGAGAGAGAGATCAGATTTACCTTCAGGATCCTGTGTCAGTACAGGATCCACTTCCTCCTCAGCAGTGCTTTCTTCTTCCTCCGGGATGAACTCAACCCCATCGAATTCTTCAAGGTCCCCCGAGATAGGGTCCTCGAAGTGGACAGCGTTGCAGCTCCTTGGTTGCTCCGCACCTTCAGGCTTCAGTACCTGTTTTGAAACTTTGCTTGGCTCATCAGTCACAGAGTCTATGCTCTCATCCTTACTCCTACTATCTATTACATCAAAAATGGAACAAGTTCCTTCAGACGGGAACTTCTGCAGCTTTCCCATGTTGAAATTCAATTCTTCTTCTCCGACTCGGAGCTTGATTTGATTTGATCGAGCGTCTATAAGTGCACCACCGGTTGAGAGAAAGGGGCGGCCTAAGATCAGTGGCATCTCGTAGTCCTCCTCTATATCCAGAATAATGAAGTCGACGGGAAAGAGGGTCCCTCCTGTCTTGACAATTACGTCCTTCAGGATTCCGATTGGATGGGTAATTGATCGGTCTGCCAGCTGTAGCTTCATTGTAACCGGCTCAATTGTTCCCAAGTGAAGACGTTTCACCATGGCAAGTGGCATAATGTTGATGCTCGAACCCAGATCGCACAATCCTTTTCCAACATTAGTTTTCCCAATGTGGATCGGCAGAGTAATACATCCTGGATCTTCCTTCTTTTCCGGTAGCACTCTTTGGATAATGGCACTGCAGCTGCTGTTCAAAATCACTACTTCCTCCTGCTCAACTTTTCTCCTCCCTGAAATCATTTCTTTAAGAAATTTAGCATAGACGGGCATTTCCGAAATCATTTCGACCAATGGAATAGTGATCTCGACAGCTTTCAGTCTTTCTAAAAACTTTTTAAATTTTTCATCTTGTTCCTTATTTTTAAGACGTGCCGGGTATGGCACCCTTGGCATGTACTTATTATTGTTTGTTTTTGGTGGTAAAGAGAAGGAAGTTGTACCTTCAACCCTACCCTTTTCAGCTCCCTTTGCAGCTTCAGCCTGCGAAATAGCTGCTTCTGATTTATCCTCGACCAGTCCAATACCATCTCCTCCTTCAATCCTTTCACTTCCTGTTTCACCCTCCAATGGATCCTTTTCCTTCTCGGTCGTCTCTTTTCCATATCCAACAATTCCCTTTAGAGTCTTGCCTCCCCGCAATGTGATTGCTTTACACTGCGGGTTAGCTTCAGTACTGCTTGGAAGTGTTCCTTTCCCCCTGTTCTGAAGTTCCTTGGCCAACTGGGTGACTTGCGTCTCCACATTCTTGATTGATGACTGTAGTTGTTGGTTTATATCCTTCTGATTGGCTATAAACTCCGTCATCAGATTCTCCAGACGAGATGGTGGCCTTTGGTTGTATTGTTGAGTCTGATCAGGTTGGGATTGGAAATTCTGGAAATTCTGGCCTTGGTTCTGATTAGGCCTCTGTTGGATTTGAGGTTGGAAATTCTGATTCTGATTTTGAAAGTTCTGCACTCTTTGCTGGACGAATCCTTGATTCTGAGGTCTGAAGTTTTGCTGTGGGTTTTGATTTGCGAACTGGTTGGGCTGGTTTGGCTGTAACAAATGCGCGTTGAGTGCATTGTTGTTGGAGTAAGAGAGATTGGGATGGCGATTTTGGTAGTTCCCGGCATAATTACAGCTCTCGGTAGCTATCTGTTGGCATGTGTCAGTTGGATGAGGTCCCTGACACAGTCCACAGACAATTCCCGATTGTTGTGTTTGAACTTGGTCAGATGAGGTTCCTGCCTGAGAAGCGTCTATTCCCTTCCCTTTATCCTGACTCAGCTATATCGCAGCTACCTGTTCCTGCAATTTTTCAAAATCTGTTTTCCCTTCACTTACAGCAAAAACTTTTCTGGGAGGATCCTCCTTCCTATCATCTGTGTTTAGGATGGATGTGTTGACAGACATTGTCTCAATCTTCTCCCAAGCTTGATCCATAGGCAGGTGTAGTAAATGTCGTCCGCCAGCAGCGTCTAACATTGTTCTCCATGGATGGGTGAGTCCTCCGTAGAATTTCCTCAACTGCTCCCAGGGTGCGTACCCATGTTGGGGGCATCGCCTGATGAGGCCCAAGAATCTTTCCTACGCATCATACAATGATTCATCTGGCTTCATTTTAAAATCTCCAATCTTAGCTCGTCCTTCCTCAATCTTTGATTCTGGAAAATACTTCAGCAAAAAACTCCTCACCAAGTCTGCCCAAGTGCTCCTCAGATTAATAGGCAATGACTTATACCAGTCCCTGGCACCGCTGTATAAAGAAAATGGAAACAACATTAGCCTTATAGCATCAGGAGAGACTCCCTGATTTTTGATCGTGTCGCAGAGCTCCAGGAAGGTCTGGAGATGATCATGAGGGTCCTCATGATTTGCACCGCAGAACTGATTGTTTTGCACCAAATTAATGAGTGCCGGTTTGAGCTCGAAATTGCGTGCAGGAAAGTGTGCTCTCCCAGGTCCATCCAGATAGGGCTCTACTATTGGTTGCATGAAGTCTGCTGCTGCTTGCTGCTGTTGTTGATTTCCTTGTTCAGCTTGGTTCTGGTACTGTTGGTGGTAATTGGGAAATTGCTGGAAGTTATGTGGATCTTGTGGGTTGTTCTGAAACTGATCTGGATTGAAAGCTTGGTTTTGGTATTGTTGGTTTGGTATGTTTTGGTTTTGGTGAAATTGGTTTAAGGGTGGTGGTGGTTGTTGGTGGAATTGCTGGTATTGCTGCTGATTAGGATTTGGTAGATTCTCCTCTTCGTTGGCACGATTAGGATGCTCTACCATTCCTCCGTCAGCTCCATTACCAGGGTTATTTTGTGGTTGGTCTATGGGTAAGATCGGGGGAATGTTCTGGTTATCTGCCATGTCTGATAGATCGCTGCTAGATGTTTCAGGTGAAGTGCGGGTCCGACGCTCCTGCTCTTTCCGTCTTCTGGCTTCTGCCCTTAGTTGGCGAGCGGTCCTTTCTATTTCTAGATCGAACGGTAACTCCGGCAATGTGCTCCTTCTCCGTTGCATAAGCAGTTGGTATCAAGCTTTTGACAGTACCTGTACAGCCCCCAGGTTAGTAATGGTTTGAAAGTAAATACAAAAACTATCTATGAGTAAATCAGGAATGTAATTCTCCTAGTAAACGGCGCTGCATCCTCCCCGGCAACGGCGCCATGTAACTTTTGACGAGTTTGCGTGACACGAGTATTTTCCAAATTTTCTTACTGGTCTATTGCTCGAGGAGGAAACTGCGATTTCAAATGGCGCCTCGAGAATCCCCGGCAACGGCGCCATGTAACTTTTGACGAGTTTGCGTGACACGAGTATTTTCCAAATTTTCTTACTGGTTTATTGCTCGAGGAGGAAACTGCGATTTCAAATGGCGTCTCGAGAATCCCCGGCAACGGCGCCATGAAACTTTTGACGAGTTTCGCTAACACGAGTAACTTTCTGAAATATCATGTTTGGATTTATTAAATGAAGAGAGTTATGATGTAGGGAAGGGGTTTAAGGATATATTAAGATTTCCCTTTTTATTACTCATGTGGGGGTGTTTTAAATCTCAAGCGGCGCTGTGGTCCTTCCCGCCATGAAACTTTTGACAAATATCACGGTGCAACCGGGATTGACCTTCAGTCTGTCACCCAGAAAGCCCCTGGTATCTGCACCATGATGCTTCTCTTAATTTCATGTCGAGAAGATACCTGCCGGGGTAGATATTTCAATCTTACCAGACACCAGTGTTCAATACTTAATAAAGTATTATTTATTACAACTGCGCTGCATCCTCCCCGGCAATGGTGCTATGAAACTTTTGACGAGTTTCATTGCGCTGCCGGGGAGTGAAGAACCGTTAAAATACAACTTCCAATTTCATGGCGCTCCCAAGTTATGATCCCTGGTAATGGCGCCATGAAACTTTTGAACATCTTCCCACTACATGAATATTTTCTAGAATGTTGTGTTTTTATTTACTCGTGTCAATAAACTGTGCTCCCGAAAGCGCACGGAGTCAAAAATTGCAGTAATTTATAGTAAGTACCGGATCGTTCACTGGAGGATGTGCGATGGAAGCAGGGCCCACGTCGTTTACTAAGATTTTCCACTCGGTTACTCGTTTCAAGTTTTGCAAGGTTTTCTAACAACTACTTGACATAAATTAAACCAGATCATGAAAGCAGTAAAAATTATTCTACAAAGCATGGTAAACTAGATCGAAGAAAGCAATTAAATCTATACTACGAAAGCAATATAAAATTATGCTACACTATCTAGAAAGCAGGTTTAAATATGACAGAAGGGACAGGGAGGAAATAATAAAGATTGGACAAGATTCAGATGAAACACAATTAAACTTCCATTTTTATACACAGATCTTAGCTTGGGATAATCCTCTAGTTAGCTAACTCTCATGCTTTCTACACCATGTTCCCTTTAACCGACAGGTACTTATGGTGAGAATTTACATGCTCTTAAGACAACAATTTCTAAGATACCACAGACTTATAACTCCATCCACAGGCCTTGTGAAGTTACATTACATATCTGTGGTGGACAAGCAATACCTAACATATCATTAGTTGACATGCCAAGTACTCCTATCATTCCCCCATGTCACACCCAAAGTTTCAAATAAAGCCCCAAACCATTCCATAACTCTCAAACCTTTTAACAGATGGACAGCCCCTAATTCTTCCGAGTGACCTCTATGAAAGCATTTAAAGGGAAGCAGTAAAGAAAGCTGTAAAGAAAGCATTTAAATCTATCACTCGGAATCGTTAAAAACGTCTCTTTCCGTTAGTATAAAAGAGCCCCTGGTCTTGGTGACCAGATGCAGATCAAGAACCCCCGAGATATCAATAAGCCACAGGGCTTACAACATCTGGGTAGTTATGAGATACAAACTAAATGAAACAGATCCAGAAATGTACCTGTTCCGGATGCACTCACTCAAGACTCAATTTTAGACTTTGGCAGAAGAAGATAGTAGTCGAAGGAATACTCAACCCTACCTTAGAAATTCACCAAGGCCTATATGTTGTTCCTCTAGTATTATTCATCACATCTTATCTACACCCAAGTGGATATTGACTTAATGCGATATCTAATATTAGATTTCCAACATACAGCAATTTTGAGAAACCAATTGATATTTGAAAAATCATTCCCTAGACAGGTACTAGACTCTCAATTAAAACACAGATCCTTTCAGTCTAGATGAGACCTAATTGCTGACTCTGCTTCTAAGCTCTCAAAATCAACCCCCCAGTGGAGTATGAATTAGTCATAACTGTCGAATTTATCCCTTACTCAGATCCGGATTTTAGAAAGGAATTTTTGTTGGAAATTTATTATGCAGCATCTGATTTAAATCAAGACTTCTGTGTCCAAGGGGAAAGATCCCCAAAATAATGATATGACCGGAACATCTACATAATAATATCATGCATACAAGTATATGAAAAGGAAAATAAAATACCCCAAAATATATGGTGGGATTAGACGGAATGCGATACACAAAGATGGAGTAGCCTGAGATGAGAAGAAATCGGCTAAAAAGAGTGCCAAAGATAGTTGGGGTTTCCCGGACTGCAAACATCTGCTGTCCGGTTCCCAATTATCCCAGATGACTGATTTTAGACAGAAAGAATTCCAAACGACGGTGACCGCCGTCATTTAGTTTTCTTTTGTCTGTGAGTGGAAGAAGAACCCACATATTTCTTGCTGTAATATTTCTCAACTGATGTTGGTCGACATCAGTTGATACTATTGCAACTTGAATTCAGGTTGAGAAATTAAGATAAAGAAAATTAAAACTGTATCTGATTAGGGATTGGCTGAGTGACTAATCGAAACTCTTAGTAAAGAGAACGCTCGCCGAAGCTTCCACCAACCACTAACCAGGTCATGCAAAATAACAGATAATGATTGACACACAGAAGACGGGTTAGTCGATATCCCTGTGAAGGGACCTTTCACCAACATTAATCTATGTGTTTCTCAATATCCGTTCATACACACAATGAAAATGAAAACTTGAAAATAAGGAAAATATTTTTGGTATTGTGTGGTTGCTAAGCACACAATAAGTGGACACTAATGGGTTGAAATGTGTAATGGATGGAAATCAGATGAACTGGGCCGAGGCCCATTACACCCATGCAACTTACACAAATCATGAAAGAAAATGTTTTTGGAATTTTCAAAATAGAAGGGATAGTTCAATTCGAATTATTGGGGTAATTCGAATTAAAAATGCATGAAGGATGAAGTATTATTCTACCCAATTAATCCTTGCAAAGAAATGAGATATCATCTAATTCGAATTGTTGAGCAATTCGAATTAATTCGAATTGAGCAACTCGAATTGATGAAGCCCTTTCCTTGCTCAAAATTGACTAAGGCATATACCTCAAGAGGAAGGTGAGTTCGAATTGTCCAGCAATTCGAATTAATTCGAATTGGACAATTCGAATTGGTAAGAGATGGAAAAATAAACTAAGGCATGAATGGATGGTATGCAATACAATGTGGTTTTCCTTCCCAATTCGAATTGTTGAACCAATTCGAATTAATTCGAATTGGAGAATTCGAATTGGTTGAAAACCACAAGAAGGAAATTTTTGGGTGTGCAATTCGAGATAATTCGAATTGCCTCAATTCGAATTTCACATTTTCAAACAACAACAATTTTTGTTTTCACAAGCGTGGGTTAGGTGAGCACTGTGCTGTAATGATGATTTTAGATTTACTAAATCCCTCATCTCACATCAATGTCATTTCACAGCCACCCTAGTGAAATTTTCAAGTAAGAAGCAAACACATGTCCAGTGGGTATTGGCAAGATTCAAACCCTATTCTACAAACAAAGGATCAAAGATCAAAGAACCTAAAACATCTAATTATCTAAGAACTGCATGACTAAACTAAGAACACTCAAGTTATCTAAGGCAGCATGAAATAGGATCAAGGCAGGAAAAATAAAGCATAAAAATAGATGTCAACAAACCTAAAAAAAATCTAAAATCTAAGAACACTTATTTGAAGCTCTAAGGTATAAAATCAAACCAAAAACCCACCAAACATGCATTTATTAAGTTTGAATGTCAACTAGGACATAATAAATGTAACCTAGTTGAAACAAACAAACATACTAAGCATTTATTTCTGGAGAAAGCATTAAAGAGTGCCAAAACACATGAATAAAACCATTTCTGGAAATTTTCCTTGTATTGACACTTTGAAAGCAAAATAAAGAACCCAAGACCATCATTAGCTTGAAGGTAGGGTTTATTCTAACTAAAAAGCTTGTAAAAATTCTGGAAAATGGCTACTCTATGGGTTACACAAACTGCTTCTATACTAAACTAAAATCAAAGCATGTAAAGATTACACTACTTGCAAGAAAATAAACTAAACTAAACTAACTACCTACCTAACCCTTAAGGGGTGTGGAACCTCCTGCTGTTCTTTTTGTCCCAAGCTGCTTTTTGGCAAAATTCTTGATCTCCTGATTCTGTTGTGGAAGGTCTGCTTTTATAGATAAATTTCGAAACCTTAGGCCCACCAGTGTTGAGTCCATGCTCCACAGCTTCTGATGAATTTTTGAGTGTAGTTCGAATTATCTCAACCAATTCGAATTAATTCGAATTGTGAGATCTCTTCATTGAGCTGGGATTTTGGCCTTCAGTTATCAATTCGAATTGTTATGATAATTCGAATTGGTCTTTTCTCGAATTGGATGAGGGTTTCTGCTTGGCTTCCTTGCACTTGTTGGCAATTCGAATTGTTTGTGCCAATTCGAATTAATTCGAATTGGACAATTCGAATTGCATCTTCTTCTTGCCTTTGGGTTTCTTCTCTCTTCATTCCCTAATTCGAATTAATTCGAACTTGAACAATTCGAATTAGGCTTCTGCATTCCTTCCAACACTTAACCATTCCTTTGCTCTCTTCAGCAATTCGAATTGTTGTGCAATTCGAATTAATTCGAATTGCACACAATTCGAATTGTGCTTCAACCAAATTTCAGTTGTGGGAATTTCAATCTTTTTCCCATCTTTTTGGATTTTTGTGGGCTCTTTTATTCTTTTGCCCATCTTTTCATTCCTTTTTCCTCTTTTTCCTTTTTTCATGTTTTTGGATTTTTCTAACACAATTACAATTAAAAATTGTATGTTTTGTGTCTTTTTATTACCGGCTCGATGTTTTTACAAACTAGCATTAATCTGTCAAATTCAACTGCTCTCTTATTACAATAAGATGGAAACACGATCAAAATGTCCGTCTCAGACACGGAAATGGATTGGAAATAATGGACAATTTTGGCCATTATCACTCCTTCAACACAATTTCCCGTGCGTTCCACGCCGTGCGATAGCTGATGTCAACTTTGAATGCCGACTGAATATCCGCGATAGCCCTGTTGACATTGTAGTCCGGGTCACGACGCACTCTATCTTTTATGAATGAGGCTACCCATGTCGCATTCGCATTTGTGTGAGTCCTCGATTGCAGATTATTAACGCCGCAGCCATGAGTCAGCGTGCACGTGCGGATCACAAACGAGTTGTCCGACTTATGTAATGATGCATATATGCGCCACCCACAACCTTCCATGCTGCATTTTACGTGTACTCTTCCTTTGTTGTTGTGAACGAATTCATATCCACGCCGAAGGGCTATACAATGATTTGCCAGCACCTTCCGGAAATGATCATGATTCCTAAACCTTTGTCCTACACCCTTTATTGCATGGGCCCATATAACCCTCTGATCCTCCCCGTCATCGGTATCTTCGTCGTTCAGGAGGTCATGTGCCACCGTCTGTTCCCTGCAGTACAAGTTACTTGAACTTCAGATACTATTTAGATCCATCCGTAATACCAGTTACATACACGTTTTATGATTTTCTTTTGTGTATTTTAGTACCAGTGTTTTGTACGAAAAAACCAATGCAAATAACCAATTTCATATTTCAAGAATCATGGTGCTTCGTACGCAGATTGCCAGATACTACTGAACGAATAGCTATGATCATAATTGGGCATCATCTACAAAATAAAACCATTCCTACGCTCTCATTTACCTAAATATTTAAAAAGCAAGCAGCTCAATGCAATTTCATAAATCCCTTACATGATCGTGCTTCTTGCTTCCCGTTCCATCACTGTCATCTTCCCAAACGCCAGTCCCTTTGCCCGGTTCAAGTTCGACATCCATCTCACATCGTCATCGTTCATTATCTCCATTGTGTAGCCCCCGTCGGTTTCATCGTAATGGAGCGTGTGTGAGGCTGAACATATTCTGCCCCATTTCTCCGACACCTTTCCATACACATCCGAAAGGGCATCGCCATCCCTTATCCGCACGAGATGGACTTGTCCCTTGTAATGGCAGAAAAACATGACATCTTGCCCAACCCCTTGCTCCGGCATGCTTTCCATCTTCCTCACCCCAACTCCCTTCTGAAAATCCCGTAGAAAACCCTACATAACAGCCTCTCAAAACCCTGGAAACCCCTAAATAACAACCCCTCAAAACCGTATGGTTCTTCCAACCCTAAACCCTCTTACAACGTTCTCCTTTCCCCCACCAAGAACGTAAATCCACTCCCCCGCCGCTTGACTCCACTGTGCGTGATTTATTCCTCTGAAGGAGCTTCCTCAAGAAGCTTACCCAACAAGCTTCCAAAACAAAAATCACAGATTAAAGAACAATGCTCCCGCTTCGATTCCTGCAGTTTTCCGCCCAAAATGACGAAAATGTTGGTCGCCCCTACCGTTTGCTCCATTGCGCCCGTTGCTGCTTCCAAACGAAAGTGGAGAGGCTTCTCATTAATGGGTTTCGATTTCGTCGAATGAAATGGTGAGGAAGAAGAAGGCACGTTTTTTTTAGGTTTTCAAGTCACCCTCTCACTCCACCTCTCAACATCAAGTCAGAAAAAGGTCAAACAGGTAAGGGTTTTCTTGTCATTTCAGCCTCCAATTTGAATATTGAATTAAAAATAATGGGGGGGGGGGGGGGGGGGGGCTGATTCAGTATGTATTTCATATATAGGTATTAATACGGAATGCATTTGGTATGCTGGCCTTACTTTAGGATAACTTTGGGGTGCTGGCCTTTTTTAATAAAAACCCCTCTTAATAATGAAAATATATTATTATCCAAATTTTGATAGAATTGTGAAGATGATCGAGGGTGTAAAACTACATGATTAGACGAATCCAACAAAACTGAACTTGACTATATTTTTTGTTTATATAATTGCGATAACATTAAGTCAAAGTTGATCAATGAACAGTGTCAAAAATCAAAATGGGACATAATAAGTAAGACAGATGGAGTACTATTTACACACGTTGCTTTTATCAATCAATGAACTAAATGTACATATATAGATTAAACCAGAAATTAAATAGTGTGCTCCAACTAGGGTTGGATTGGTACGGTATACCGAAACTTTTCACTCATACCGTTACCATACTGTAAATATCGGTATATGAAAAGTAAATATCATTACCGTACCATAAATTCGGTAAACCAATATTCGGTATACCGAAACATTCGGTATAAAAGTTTCGTATTATCGATATGTCAATATAAAATTTTTTATAAAAATGAACGAAAATTTTCATATAATAATTTAAACTTAAGCGCAATAAAAATAAGTTCCGAAATAATGTAATTCACATAAAAAACTTCAATAGAGTTTTAAATAAACTTTAGAGGCCATTCATAATCTCTTCTAGCATAAACAAAATCAACGTAACCACACACAGTGACCGTGAGGATTGAAGAGTAGAAAGAAGAATAGAATTGAAATTTCGAATTAGGGTTTGCTAACAAATAGAAATTTAATTTTAGATTTTTTGAAATTGGGATTGGGCCTTAACTAGAAATTTTTTGGGTTTAGTAATAAATATTTAATGTAATATATTTTTCATTTTAAAAATATATAATTATATATTTTATAATATATATCGGTATTTTCGGTATACCGAATATCTTATATTTTGATACCGATACCATACCAAAAAAATTCGGCACGGCACTTTACCGTACCAAAAATTTCGGTATACCATAAATTTCGGCATTTACGGCATTTTTCGGTATGGTACGGTCGGTATACCGAGTTTTCGGCGAAATTGTCCAGCCCTAGCTCCAACAGTATAAAAAGCATAAAAAAAACATACTTCTATGAAGCAGTATAAACTTCCTCCGTTTTTTTTAAATTTCTACGAACCCACAGCGCACGCAATCTAATGCACATTTTTTAAATCATTAATAACTTAAGTTCGTTTCAAGTAAAATTCTAAAAGTTCCATATTTAAAAACCAAGCGACAAGACGAATCTAAAAAAATCTTAGTTATATTGTAACTTGTATAACTAGGATAATACTTTAAGTCAAAGTGTTTGTGTGAACAGTAGCTCTCAACCAAATATTGCAATTAATAAAAAACAGAGGGATTACTTGCACCAACAAGAAGGCCAAATATTCAACAAAGTTACGATCCGTAACAAGAAGAAGAACTGTCCAGATAAAGCAGGCACTAATCTCTCAACACAGACCAGAGACCACATAATGAAATGATAATATGCCAGATGAAATCCCAATGGTAAGCAACTATGCACTGAGCCAATAACCCAACTCTGTCAAGCATATTTCAACAAGCTTCACTATAAGGTAAGGTAACTACAATGATGAGCAACGATAGGGGAAAGCAATTAGATGGTTAGTTTTTGAAGATTTAGCCTACCACCAGCCCTCGTTGAATTATTTTTGTACCAGGTTGAGATTTCAGGATCCTTCAAATGAGGACGTACATATCTATCGAAAAATTTGGCATCAGTCATTACGCCAAGATAGTAAGGACATGGCCAGGTCTTTACCAAATGCCTTCTTTCCAGGATGCTTAAAACTTCACACCAAGGTTTGTACCGTTTCTCAATACTGTAGCCAAGTATATTTGGGCATTCATAAATGCGCAAATTATTATACTTACTGGTCATAAGAAATTCTTTCATCCTCTTCACTTTATCTCCAGGCATTGAAAACACCAAAGGACATCGCTTGAACATGGTTGATATGTCCTTATCTGAACATTCCAAAATATTTCGATATGCCTTCCACTTAAGCTCCCATGCCTTTTTTGAAAATTGACCAAGAGTTCCAACAGCATAGCTAAACATTTTTGAATTCCTATCTACTCCAATGTCATCAACCCTCGCTACGCATTCCCTAAGAAATTCAGGCTTGGACCTCAGACATCTTTTCATCCAGTATAGATTACTAACAATATGCTCTTTGGCTATGCCACAGCATTGCAAGAATTTAATGTTGGGAATGAGTCGATGCTCCCAATCTGCGTAGAGCAACCACGGGGAACGCCTCACGGTCCTGGCCACTTCTTCTGAGGATCCGAAGAAAGCCTGTAAGTGTAGTATC
Organism: Hygrophila difformis; assembly: GCA_030278955.1. Classification (NCBI taxonomy): domain Eukaryota; kingdom Viridiplantae; phylum Streptophyta; class Magnoliopsida; order Lamiales; family Acanthaceae; genus Hygrophila; species Hygrophila difformis. Next base: position 50,666,650 of record JAOANR010000003.1, read on the forward strand.
GCGGGCCTGACTCTATTCTTTGCACTGGCCTGCAGAATGTTGGGTTCTTTCAAGATGATGGAAACAATCTCTCTGGAAGAAAGTCCAATCTAGAAAAATCTTGAATTTTGGGTGGATGGTTTTATGAAAATGTGCCAAAAGTGTTACACGCCTGTAATCCAAGGTTTTCTCCAACTCGGATTTGGTGAAGCTAAACTCCTTGAGATATAACAACGTTGACTCATATGTTGAGTCAAGGTTTTGTTGGAAGTTCAAAGTCGATGATCGAACTCCTCGGATGAACCTCCTGAGCGGCAGTCTTCTGTGTGACGTGGAAGATTTTGAAAGACTTGCTCCAGCCCAACGACTCTATTCCTAATCTGGGGAGATTATTCTCTAATGTTTATTTTGCAGGAACCCTCCCTCAGATTAGTGAATTAGAGTTTGAATGGTGTGTGTAACGGACATGTCAGGATCCAACGGCTAGTTGCAGGTGACCGTTCCAGAATTGCGGCTTCTTGGATAAAAGAGATTTCAGAGGGATGGAAGCTAACTTCTCACTCTTACAATCTTTGGAAACACTCTGAATTCTCTCTAAGCATTCGGAAATACCTTGTGAGAAGTCTTGCTCGATTTGCAGCCCTCTGTTCCTAGATTCTATCTACTGCTGCTAAATCGACCAAGCCTTGGACTTCCTCCTTGATTGATTGCGAGTCGATTAAACTACTTGAGGAGATTGTCCAAAGGCTTCACAGGAGATAAGCTACATCGATCAATTTCACCCTGTTCGAGAGAAGTGATTCACGGACTGTTCCAAGGGAAACTCAAGGCAGGAGCTTTGGGGAGTTGAAATAGGTGGAGATCCTATACCAGAACTTGGAGAGTGTCTGGTTCCAACAACTATCTGCTTGGAATTTATGGTGAAGTCATTCTCTTTATTTTGCTAGTGTGTGTGGTTGTTTACCATCTTGAAACACATAGTAAAATAACTCCTGGATTGGTATCCCCCAGACGTAGGCCGAAGGCCGAACTGGGTTAACAATTTCTTGTCTCATTGATTTACTTTATGCATGTTAATTATTCCGCTGTGCTTGATTCATAACTGGTTACATTAATCTGTTTTGGTGTCCTGAGTTCATTGTGCCTAGTGAACCTTGCATAAAGTGTTCATCCTGCTACCCCGTGGACCTAACAATTGGTATCAGAGCCACACTCTTGAGGGAGAGATCTCTTTAGCAAGATGAATCCGAAATGGACCTTCAACCAGGCTCCGTTGCTCGATGGGACAAACTTTGCTTTCTGGAAAAATAAGATGCGTTCATATCTTATGTCTATTGATGACCTAGCTTGGGATGCTGTTATGTTCAAATATGAAGCCCCAACTGTCAAGGTTGATGATGTGATCAAACCTAAGGAGAAGAAGGACTGGACTGCTGATGATAAGACTGCCTCAAGGATGAATTCCAAGGCTCTTCATGCTATCTTCAGTGTTGTCTCTGAAGATCAATACAGCCTCATCTGCAACTGTACCACTGCCAATGAAGCATGGGAGATTCTGGTTAACTCCTATGAAGGTTCGGCCCCTGTTAGAAGCTCGAAACTTATCTCTTTAGAAGCTCAAATGCATAAATTACATATGGAGGAGGATGAGTCTATTAGTAGTTATATTAATAGAATTCGTACTCTAACAAATCAAGCACAACAGCTTGGTAAATTCTACTCCTCCCAGGAGATAGTTCGGAAAATTGTAGGTACACTTCCAGAGAGATTCAATCCTAAGATTGCAGCCCTGGAGCTCCAAAAGGACTATGACAAGACCTCTGTTGATGAACTCATGGGGATTCTCCAGACATGGGAAATGGACCATTGCAAGAACTTTAAAGGCAAAGCTGTTGCTTTCAAGTCTGAATCCAAAGTTCAGTCCGAACCTGCTGCAGATGATTCCAGTCCTGATGAGGAAGAGAACGATGATCTTGCTTTCTTGTCTAAGCGTATTGCCAAGTTTCTGAGGGAGAAGAAGTCTAAAAGCTTTAAGAGCAAGAAGGGTGAAAGCTCCTCACAGAAGAAGCCAGAGAAGAAGAAGTCACCTAAACCTGACAAGAAGCAGATCAAAGACTCTACTGATCCTAGAGGTCCTCAGTGCTACGAATGTGATGGGTTTGGTCATGTGAGAGCTGATTGTGCTAATCTCAAGAACAAGTCCTCAAGCAACAAAAAGACTTATTGTGCTACCATCAGTGAGGAAGAAGAGTCCAGCTCCAGTGACAGTGATGAGGAGAGTGGGGTGGCCTTTGCTGGAACCTGGGATTCAGACTCTGAGTCTGAACTTGATACTGGTAACGTTCCTACTTGCATTTCCCCTTTTTCTATTGATGAAGGTCCCTCCTCTTCTTCCCACAGGCAAGAGAATCAAACTATTGAAGCACTCAACAACCTCTATGAGGAAACCTATGAGAAACTGGAAAAGACTGAGGAGGACTTAAAGCATACCTACTCTGAGCTTGAGGCTGTCAGAGGAGGTCATTCTGAGTTGAGAGAGGATCTTGATGAGCTTGTTGCCAGATTTTATGTTCAATGGGAAGAGCTTCAAAAAACTCATCAAGAACTTGAAGCTTACAAATCAGAATATCGAACTCAGAGGGAGGAACTCCTTGAGATTCAACGAGATCATGACAGGATGCACTATTTGGTTCACTCTCTGGAACCAAGTGTTGAGGATCTTGCCCTCAGGAATGAGGAACTAGCTATAGAGGTTGATGAACTCACAGTGGCAAACCGATCCCTATCAGAACAAGTCATTTCCCTAACCAGTCAAAGGGATGACTTCCAGCAAGAAGTAATCAACCTCAGTGAGCAAATCCAAAACCTTTCGATTGTGAATGACACTCTAACAGAGAAAGTCACCTCCCTGATGAAGCAAAAGGAAGAATTCCAGCAACAAGTAACCAATCTGAGTGATCAAGTTCAAAATCTCACAACCAAGGTTGCCAATGCTGAAGAGCTGACAAGCAAACTGAACAAAGGGAAGGATGTTCTCAGTGAAATCTTATCTTCTACCAGGGCTCATGGAGATAGGCGTGGGATTGGCTACTCAAAAGAATGTTCCAGCTCTAAAGAAAGAATCTTTGTAAAAGAAGGAACATCCTCAGATGAGTCCCCAGAAAGAATCACTGAAGAGAAGAAGGTTCAAGCCAGAGGCTCCAAGAAGATTACCAGACGTCGTGTTCCTCCTGCTGTTCCCTTGGAGTGTGAGTATTGCAGAACCTATGGGCATCAGACAAGCTCGTGTCACATTCTTGCCAGAGATGCCTTGTCCGGCAAACCTGTCTTATGGCCAAATGAAGAGTTGAAAAGAAAAATGCTAAGAAGAGAATGGCGTGTGAAATATCCTATGGTGTGTCACATGGCATTTCAAACTTCTACCAAGGATGGAAGAAAATTGGCCTGGTACTTCGACAGTGGTTGTTCAGGCCATATGACTGGCAACAAGGATCTCCTGTCCAACTACAAGAAGATAGATGGAGGATATGTTGTTTTTGGTGATGGGAAGAAAGGCAAGGTTGTTGGTATGGGTTCTCTAACCTGTCCCGAACTACCTGATCTGGAAGCTGTGCATCATGTGGAAGGTCTCTGTGCCAATCTCATCAGTATTAGCCAGCTGTGTGATGACGACCTCAAAGTATCCTTTGACAAGAAGTACTGTGAAGTACTTAATTCTAAACAAGAATGTGTTATGAGAGGACTTAGGTCCCGTAATAATTGTTATTTGTTTGGTCAATCTTGTCTGTCTGCTGAGAATACAGGTGCAGGTTCTTATCTAACTCACCTTTGGCATGAAAGGCTAGGTCACTTGAATTTCAAGGACCTGATCAAACTAAGCAGAACAGGTGCCATCAAGGGCTTACCATCCCTCAAGAAAGCTGATATTGAGATATGCGATGATTGCATGAAGAACAAGCAACACAGAGCCTCTAACAGATCAATTGACCAGTCTGGTTCAACTCAGTGCCTTGAACTTCTCCACATGGACCTGTTTGGACCTACTGAGGTTAAAAGTCTTGGGGGTAAGCAATATGTTTTTGTCTGTGTTGATGACTTTTCTAGATATACTTGGGTTTATTTCCTCAGGGAAAAGAGTGAAGCTCTCAAGGTGTTTATCAAACTTTGCAACCAACTGATCACTGAAAAGGAGTGCAAGATCAAGAGAATACGAAGTGATCATGGTGGAGAGTTTGAGAGTCATGCATTTGAAGAATTCTGTAATGAATTTGGAATAAAGCATGAGTTCTCTGCTCCTCGCACCCCCCAACAAAATGGAGTGGTGGAAAGAAAGAACAGGACCATCCAGGAAATGGCTCGAGTCATGCTAAACTCAAAGGGTGTTCCACAAAATCTCTGGGCTGAAGCTGTGCACACAGCCTGCTATATGATCAATCGAGTTCACATGAGACCTAAATCCTTGAAAACCCCCTTTGAGATCTGGAATGGTAAAAAGACCTCTATCTCTTATTTCCATATTTTTGGTAGCAAATGCTTTGTACTTAATGACAGGGAAAACCTTGGGAAGTTTCAAGAAAAGAGTGATGAAGGAGTGTTCGTTGGTTACTCCCCATCCAGTAAAGCCTACAGGGTATATTTGCCAAAGACAAGGAAGGTGATAGAATCTGTCAATGTGGTCATTGAAGACAAGCCAAGCAAGTTTCAGAACTATCTTGATGATGACATCAGAAAGACTCTTGAGAGTGAGGATGAAGGCAATCTGGATCTACCTCCTCCTGGTGGTGCTGAACAGTCTGTGGTTCAAACTGACAAGGAGAACTGCCCTCCTAGTCCTTCTACTCCCATCAGAAGAATTCACAGGAATCATGATGAAGAGGATCTGATTGGAGACATCAATGAGGGAAGGAAAACCAGGATCAAGAAGCGGATCAACTACAAAGAGCTAGCTGGTCTACATTGTTTCACATCAACCATTGAGCCCAGCAAAGTGGAGGATGCCCTCTGTGATGAGCACTGGATCTCTGCTATGCAAGAAGAACTTCAACAATTCAAAAGAAATGAAGTTTGGACCTTAGTAGAGAGACCAGAGGATGTCAATGTCATCGGGACTAAGTGGATATTCAAGAACAAGTCGGATGAGAATGGGAATATCACAAGGAACAAAGCTCGACTAGTTGCTCAATGATATACTCAAGTGGAAGGTGTTGACTTCAGTGAGACTTTCGCTCCAGTGGCCAGACTTGAAGCCGTCCGCTTACTGATTGCCATTGCATGCACCTATGAATTCAAGCTCTATCAGATGGATGTCAAGAGTGCTTTCTTGAATGGCATGCTGAAGGAAGAAGCTTATGTTGAGCAACCCAAAGGCTTTGTGGATCCTCATTATCCAGATCATGTTTACAAGTTAAATAAAGCACTGTATGGGTTGAAGCAAGCTCCCCGAGCTTGGTATGATCGTCTGTCTTTATATCTTCTAGAAAATGGTTATGATCGAGGAAGTACTGACAAGACCCTTTTCATAAAAAGGGAGGCCAAAGGATTTCTTATTGCACAAATTTATGTTGATGACATTGTGTTTGGTTCTACCTCACACATTCTCAAAGACAGATTTGTCAACATTATGAGTAAGGAATTTGAGATGAGTCTTGTTGGTGAACTGACATATTTCCTAGGTTTGCAGGTGTCACAAAAGAAGGAACGGATATTCATTAGTCAAGCCAAATATGCCAAGAACATTGTGAAAAAATTTGGCATAGAGTCCAGCAAGCCAGTTCGAACTCCAATTGGAACCAATGACAAACTCAGCAAGGATTCAAATGGTAAAAGTGTTGATTGTAAATTATTTCGTAGTATTATTGGCAGTCTTCTCTATCTTGCAGCTAGCAGGCCCGATATTAGCTATGTCGTTGGAGTTTGTGCAAGATATCAAGCTGACCCCAAAGAATCTCATTTGCATGCTGCCAAGAGGATCATAAAGTATGTAGTTGGCACTGCTAACCTTGGGATATGGTATTCTAAGGATTCCAGCTTGCAACTAATTGGCTATAGTGATGCTGACTGGGCCGGGTGCACGGATGATAGAAAGAGTACTACTGGAGGGTGCTTCTATGTAGGAACTAATCTTGTGAGTTGGTACAGTAAGAAGCAGTCTTCCATCTCATTATCTACTGCAGAGGCAGAGTACTTAGCTGCTGGGAGTTGCTGCTCTCAATTATTATGGATGAAACAAATGTTGAAGGATTATGGTATTGAACACAAGGAATTGATTCTCTTATGTGATAACATGAGTGCAATCAACATTGCAAAAAATCCTGTGCAGCATAGTCGAACCAAGCATATCGATATCCGTCATCATTTCATCCGAGAGCTAGTTGAAGATGGTGTTGTGACTATTCAACATGTGGGTACTGAGCTCCAACATGCAGATATCTTCACCAAGGCTTTGAGCAATGATCGATTTGAGGCCCTAAGACGTGATCTAGGGCTCTGCATAATTGACTGAAAGTGTCACTCCTCTTCCCCCATGGTGTAAAAGGTTTAATTCCTCAAGCCCAATACTTGTTATATTTATTTGAACTAATTAATTTTGGGCTGCAGGAGTTATATGTTTTAGGGGGAGAGTATTATAAGAGGCCCATTTGCCTAAAGAGGCCCAAATGTGTCTATTCATGGAATCTTGCAGACTTACTCTTTCGAGACGATCACTGCAGAAGAAATATCATTAGTTTCTCTGAAAGGCGGGAAGAAATTTATTTCTTCATTCTGAGTATTCTATTCTCTACTCTTGTGTTTCTTTTCTCTTCGCCTCTTCGACTAACCCCTGTTCTTGGATATTCAGTGTTAGTCTTGTGAGTTGTTCTTTAATTTCTGTTTACAGCATTTACCATGGTGAATACGCGAAGTTCTAAGGGTTCCGCTCCATCTCAAGCAAAGCCTCCTGTCCCAAAGAAGGTCGCGGTCCCTAAGCGAAAGCCAAGAAGGGAAGTGCCCCCCAATCTACTGGAAAATCTTGTGAACGAAGTTCAATCAGGCACTGTAATGGACCCTTTGGACATCAGAAGTGAACTCCAAGAGGCGGGAGTGGCGGTTCAGGGGGAGTTTCCCACGTCGGGGGTTACATCCACGAAACCCTCGTCTGCGAACGTGTCATCTCGGGCAGTTACCAAATCACAATCAGCTATTTCTCATGACATTCCTCAAACGAAGGATGCTTCTATCATGGAGTCTCCCAAAAATCTGAGAACCCTAGCCAATGCTGCTTCGACCGCTGGAGATGAGGAACCATCAAAGAAAGGTACAAAAATTGTTCCTAAATCCACTGATACTTCTGCCGATGTGTCTACAGGGACGGCTATTTCTGAAGGCAAGGCCCCGATCACCTCCCCTCCAGTCTCAACTGCTTCCAAGAAGAAGGGAAAGGCTCTCAAAAAGCCAAGTGCTCCTGCAACTAAATCTTCTGTTCCAGAGGTTCCAGTTGCTGCTAGTACGATTCCACCCAATCCAGTGGCTGTTGCTGAGAAACCAATGGCGTCTACTTGTGCCAAAAGGAAGATAGACTTGGTCCCTAAGCCATTCTTTCCAGGTGTCAAAAAGCATGTTGCCGCCTCACCACCTATTGATGCTGTTCCCCTATCATTTCTGAGGCCTGCTGTGATGACTCAACAAGGACCTAAGGAACTCACTCCTTCTATGATTGAGAAATCCATCCAGAGCCCCACTCAGAAGGATATTGACAAAGGGATTATGAATCAAGAGAAGTCAGTTGATCCTGCTCCACATCAACTTTCCTTAGCAAAGCAACCATCTGCCTCTAAGAAACCTTCTGGATCAACCATTGTTGAAGAAAGTTTTGCCATGGCTGTGAATCCTCCCAGGGATCAAACTGATGAGCCTGATAAGGATGTTGTCACCACTGATCCGAATGAAGAAGTTGTTGCTGATGTTTCAGAAGGGTCAAGTTCTGAAGAAGAAGAGTCTGAGTCCGGAGAAGAAGATGAAGAACCAATTGTTGCCACAGGTTCCAAGGTTGCTCCTGTTCCATTCTCAAAGGTGCAGAGGAAAGAGAAGTCCGATAGTGAATATGAAGAATCCGATGAGGAAGTGTCTGGAGATGTCTCAGGAGAAGAAGAAGAAGAGGAACAACAAGATGATCAAGAACAAGTACCTCAGGCCACTGGTGGTTCTAGAAGGTCTAGTGATACAGAGACACTCAGTGAGCTTAGATCTAAGGCCAAGCTTGATACAAAAGGGAAGAAAGTGTCCAAGGAGAAGGGCAAATCCAGTCAGTCCATTGAGAAGCCCTACAATACTCAGTTCCACTCTCACTACAACATGTACTACTTTGACACAGTGTTAGTCAAGAAGAAATTCAGGGCAGAACACACTTATCAAGGGAAGAGGTTCATTGAGATGGGTTGGACTAAGTACTTGGAAAAGAGGTCTCTACTCAAATGGGCATCCTGCTGGGAAAGCTACAAACCAGTTTTTGTGAAGGAATTTTATGCCAATCTAAAGAAGGATGTTGTCATTCCAAATCGTCCCTGGTTCAACTTGAATTATACTCAAGGATTCTTCTATGATCTCACTGCTGCAAAGATCAATGCCTTACTGGGAGTTCCTGATGTTCCATTTGATACCATCTATGCCCCTGGCACTTCATTTGACAGTCATAAGGTGGCTCAAGCTGTGACCAAGAAGAAGACTATGAGAATGCCTGGAAATGGTGTCAGCTCAGGAGATCTAACTTTGAAGTTTTCCTTGATCTACAAGTTTTGTGCCTCAAATGTTTTTCCCACAGCCAATCATTCTTTGGTTACAAAGGATATGTGCCATCTGATCTATGCCATTGAGATGAAAGAACCAATCAATTATGGGCAGTTAGTTCTCTCCCACATGAGCAAGATTGCAGAAAGTCTCAAAGATGATGGAAAAGTGTTGCTTCCTTATCCAGCCCTGATTACAGCATATCTAGAAGGAGAAAACATTCTTGGTGGGAAGAAAGTGGCAACCAATCCCATTGTGGAGTTTGCTATCTCTCAGAGACTTCTGAAGAAGACCCCTGATCTACCTGGTCCTGATGGTTCCTTGCCTAATCAGAATGCTCTAGATCATGCCAAGACTGTCATCTCTGCTGCTGTTCAAGAGTTAAGGGAATTAAGGGAAAGACAGACTCGGATAGAGGAAACGGTTGAACAAGCCTTAGCTCTTCTGCCTGAGGTCTGGTCAGATGATGAAGGTGCTATCCTACATATTCCCCAGGAGGATGAGGATGAAAGAGACTCTGAAGATGCTGATGAAGCTGAAGAGTGGTGTTTTTGCCATGAAAGCTGATCCAGAGGGGGAGTAGAAACTTTCAAAAATTTTCAAAAATTCCAACACCTGATGAAGCTGCTCTCTCTGCCTGAAGTTTGGTAACATCTTTCTAACCCTACAACCTTTTAAATTCTGTTGAGATCTTTTGATCAAGATACTCTGATATTTTCTGTGGTTTGTTTGTTTTTGGACTATCTTATGTTGGTTTGATATTGTTTATGTTGCTGATGGTTACTCTGAACTATTTATGGTTAATGTTTTGATGGATGCTTGTAATAGTTGTGAACTGGTCCCCTGTTTTGATTTTAATGTAAGCTCTATGTGTTGACTGTGTCATCTTATGAAGAGCTCTTTCTGGGATGTATTTCGGTGGTTGGGTTTTGGATGCTAGTAGGTTCATTTTTTTTATTAGTTCATCATCGGTTGGTATTTTGTACTGGCTCACTTCCTGCCAAAAAGGGGGAGATTGTTGAGTCAAGGTTTTGTTGGAAGTTCAAAGTCGATGATCGAACTCCTCGGATGAACCTCCTGAGCGGCAGTCTTCTGTGTGACGTGGAAGATTTTGAAAGACTTGCTCCAGCCCAACGACTCTATTCCTAATCTGGGGAGATTATTCTCTAATGTTTATTTTGCAGGAACCCTCCCTCAGATTAGTGAATTAGAGTTTGAATAGTGTGTGTAACGGACATGTCAGGATCCAACGGCTAGTTGCAGGTGACCGTTCCAGAATTGTGGCTTCTTGGATAAAAGAGATTTCAGAGGGATGGAAGCTAACTTCTCACTCTTACAATCTTTGGAAACACTCTGAATTCTCTCTAGGCATTCGGAAATACCTTGTGAGAAGTCTTGCTCGATTTGCAGCCCTCTGTTCCTAGATTCTATCTACTGCTGCTAAATCGACCAAGCCTTGGACTTCCTCCTTGATTGATTGCGAGTCGATTAAACTACTTGAGGAGATTGTCCAAAGGCTTCACAGGAGATAAGCTACATCGATCAATTTCATCCTGTTCGAGAGAAGTGATTCACGGACTGTTCCAAGGGAAACTCAAGGCAGGAGCTTTGGGGAGTTGAAATAGGTGGAGATCCTATACCAGAACTTGGAGAGTGTCTGGTTCCAACAACTATCTGCTTGGAATTTATGGTGAAGTCATTCTCTTTATTTTGCTAGTGTGTGTGGTTGTTTACCATCTTGAAACACATAGTAAAATAACTCCTGGATTGGTATCCCCCAGACGTAGGCCGAAGGCCGAACTGGGTCAACAATTTCTTGTCTCATTGATTTACTTTATGCATGTTAATTATTCCGCTGTGCTTGATTCATAACTGGTTACATTAATCTGTTTTGGTGTCCTGAGTTCATTGTGCCTAGTGAACCTTGCATAAAGTGTTCATCCTGCTACCCTGTGGACCTAACATCATATGTTTCCAAAGTCTGTTTGTTCTTCACAGATACTAGAACAGATACATCACGCGAAACTACTTTGGGAGAAAACTTATGCTTGTGCAGCATCAATTCCAAGTCACTGGGTTTTTTCCAAGATTTGGCTTCTTCACTTCCAAGCGATGAGAATTGAAGCACTGAAAATGAGAAAGAAGCGTGCGAGTGCGAAAACAAAAATGTAACATTTCTTCTTAAATGTGTTGCAATCATGACTGGAGAAATCCAAAATCGAAAACGAAATGTTGCTAACGCTAGGATTATTAATCGAGTGATTGGAAACAGTTCATGGTGAGATGTTCCAAGAAATGTTGCGAGGAATCGGAGTTCATAATCATAATTATCAATCGATACTTGAATTCGTAAATATGATACCGAAATCCGAAGGGGGACCCGAACAACTTGCCTGAAGAAACCGAATGTTGTTGTCGACAATTGCAGCAAATCAGTGAGTAGTCGGCACCCAATTTGTAGGAAATTGGAAAGGAGGGCTGTCGACTGGAGCGACGGTGTTCAATTTGCTCCTTTTCTATCAACACCGTGGACTGTGGTGTCGACTCCGGAGGCGCCGCCCCTCAGCCCTCACCAGTTAGGTTTGAAAACTGAGCTATCACTCTGAGAAGAACCAAAATTCCGTCCTTGTTATTGAGCTCAGCTCGTCGTTCATAAAATTAATTTAAGTAGGAATGAAAGCGGACGATAATTCACATCCGATCCAATGCCAATTCGATTATATTCAATTTCGAATTTGAATTTTGATATCCGGCGGATATTTCGCGGATACGGGACAGGATATTGGATCGTAAATATCCATCCGTATCCGAAAAAATCCGAATTGTATGCTGATATTATCCGTTTTTTTTATCTGAATATTCGAAAATTTATATATATATATATATATATTTATATATGGATATTATAATATTATATTAACTATAAAATAAATAAGTAATACTATATATATAAATATAATCAAAAGCTTGAAAGCCATATGTAATTAAATCAGATCATATTAATCAACTCGACTATATCATTAGGTTCTTTGCATCTAAACTGTAGTACGTAACATCTTGTAGTGATGCTATTTAGATGTATTAAACGAAATCTATATCTATAATATAATAAATCCTGAAAGCATTTTTTTTTTCATACTACCTGTTATATCCTTCTACATTATTGCCTATTCTCCTTATAAAATACTCCCTCCGTTTTTTTTTTGTTAGCTACTGTTGACTAATGAGTACTGTTCACTTCTATACTTTGACTTAAAGTTTTCTCATGGTTATACAAGTTAAAATATAGCCAAGTGTGATCTTGTTAGATTCGTCTCGTCTTGTAGATTTTAAATATCGAACTTTTAGAATTTTTACATGTACCGAATTTGAATTATTAATGGTTTAAAATGTGCATTGTACTGCGTGCTGAGTGGGTCTGTAGCTATCTTTAAGAAACGGAGGAAGTACTATATTCTGGGGGTATAAATGTAATTTAAACTTATAAAACCCTAAATGAGGTTCTCCAATGTAATTTCACTTCATAAAAAAAAAAACCACAACCATTGGATTACACAATTATTCATCTGTTGCCGTCCGTTTCCTTCCTTCACGTTTTCTGTAAAGCTCTCCTCCCCCCTGCCCACCACCAGCGCTGCCTCCCCACTCCGACCGCACTGTAGCTCCTTCCTCCGCTCTGCATCACTTGCGCGACAGACCGGCGCCGCCTCGCTCCCGCCTGCCCGTCGTCTCCCTGACTCAGCGAAGTCGTGCATCGCCCTCATCGCCTGCGCTGCCTCGCTCCCGCCCGCCCGACCTCCTGCAAACCCCAGCATTCTGTGGATGTAAGTCAGATTCTACCCTTTTTTTGTACCAATTTCTGTGAATATCGTCTTTATAATCGGTCCTGCTACAATTTCCTCTAAAATCGGCCCTGCTACAAATTTCTCTTTCGGTCTCTGCCTTACGATTTGGGTTGCCTTATGATGGATGAAATTTGGGTTGCCTTATGATTTATGATTACAGCCAAACGCTCATTTGGTTTATCTGGTCATTTATTTTGTGTTCATCGAATTTAATTTTTTATGCTATGTAATCTGCTACAGTGGTTGGTTGCTTCCAGGAAATTATTATCTAATGTTTCTTGATTATTCGATACTCTAATGAATTACAATGTCAGTTCCCTGCTTGCACTTTAGATGCATACTTGAGTGTGGTTATATTCATGGAATGACAATACCTCAAGGAGAAACATGGACTACCAACCAAGCAGCAGCATGGCTGGTATACATTTAACTCTACTTTTGTAGCTTTGGGTTCCACCTTGAAGAGTAGAATCCTTCTATCAAGTATGCCATGAATATTGAGTTTTCTAGGGATGTGCCAGGATCATTGATGTTTTTGGCTTTCAAAGGCATCCTTGATCAGGTTAGGGTATGGTCAATTTTCCCATCCCACAACTAAATTTCCCATATGTGAGCATGCTCTCTTTCTATGTATTGTATTGAGTTTTATCTTATTTTATCTGCCCACATTATTCAAAGCCTTGATCATTCCTTAAAACCTCAGTAGCTTCATATTAATATTCTTAATTATGTAGTTGTACGATTTCTTTATTTATCATAGAGAAATTTTTGTCAAATGTGGGTTCTTTGTAGTTTTATAAATCTGTTCGTCCACTTACAACAATATTTGGAACTTTGAATAAAATTGGTTTATAACAATTAGCCTCCATCGATAGAATAAATCCGAATTCTAATGGTGGAAGTTGGTTTATGGTGAATTGGATAAGCATATGGCACCTCCAGTATGTGTAAATGTGTATAATAGAATGTGGTTTCTTCTCTTGGTGGTTTATTAAACACAGTATTAATAATGAACGTTTACTAATTACTAACACAGTATTTCTCCTTTTTTCATTGCAAGTAAGTTCTGTTTTTCTTATGCTGTAGGATTTGTGTTTATGCTTTGTAGATCAACATTTGTTTCATAGTTTAATTGTGTTTCCTCTAGGTTATTATACATTGTTAATATTTATTACTATTGAGCTTTGGCCTGATACTTTTTCCCTTAATTTATCTGTCATCAAATTTAAAAGTGTTCATCAATATACCAATTCTAGCCTGAAGGGAGTGCTATCAAATCATTTTGACGCTGCTACTTTCTGTTCCTTACATTGATGAATTATTTATATGAGGACTTGCGATTCTGTTCTCACAAGTTCATATAAGAGGATTATGATATTCTTTGCTCCTGAGCTTTCTGTAATCATTTTATGAGATTTTTCAATCTGGCTAGGAGTATTTAGTTATTTGTTTTCATTTTATTTCTTCAAAAATTCATGTTTACTCAAAAGCCCTTTTGTTAAACTGAGGCATTACTCTTTTCAGATTGGTCTCAAATGGAGGACTGAAAAGGAAGTAATATCTGGGAAAGGTACACTCTCTCTTAAACTTCTCTGTTTTTCCTATTCATATATTGTTTAACTTTTAATAATTGATGGATATTTGAAACTATGGCCTCCTACGTCCAACCTGGAATCTCTGAAATCAAATTATCCCTAAGCTCTCCATCAGAATGGCTGATGGAGCGTTGCAAAACACAGCATCCATGCTGGTGTGTTTTATGATTCTGTTCATCTACTTGCAACTATGTTTTTAGCTTTGGGTTCCACCTTGAAGAGTAGAATCCTTCAATCAAGTATGCCATGAATATTGAGTTTTCTAGGGATGTGCCAGGATCATTGATATTTTTTCCTAGGTTTCTGAAGTTCTTATATTATATTGTAGTATTTTACCATCTGATTCACTTATTATTGAATTTTATCTACGTTCATAATCTTGGTTTATGTCAAACTTGATTTGTGGATCAAATGGTCAACATGTGGAAATTTAGAATATCGGTTCATATGGCCATCTTTTATGCCTGTTATGGTCAAAGCAAAAACATTAATTTTTTATGGCATAGAAAATGGTGCGAGTTACCTTCATGTTCCAGGCGATCCCAACCTCTAAATTGAAGAATTGCCTTCTTCTTGAGACTTAGTGGTACCATTCCAATAAAATAAATTTGGGGTGTTGAGAATTGAGAAAGAAAAAAGTGATAGAACTCTCTGAAATTGGAACAGATCCAGTAAAATAATTTATAATTTTGATCAAAAAGAGGTTATGGTTGTATTTATCCTTAGTTCTTCTTTGAAATAAGAGTCTAATATTCAAATATACATTTTTAATCTATTTAAAACATAAAGCACGGTATTTCAATTTAAATTTTAATCTAGAAAAATAAGGGACTACTA
This sequence comes from Hygrophila difformis, assembly GCA_030278955.1. NCBI lineage: Eukaryota > Viridiplantae > Streptophyta > Magnoliopsida > Lamiales > Acanthaceae > Hygrophila > Hygrophila difformis. The sequence goes on from JAOANR010000003.1 coordinate 50,681,669, forward strand.
TCCGAGGATAAATTTTTCCCAAGAAAACACAATTAAGCTCCCACAATAAAATACGTGCATACATCATACCCTTAAGTTTCAGTAGAAGGAACTCCTGAATCGTCATCTAATGAAAATATAGCTTCCAGAATAAGACGTTGTTGTCCTGATTAAATTTAATATTTCTATCTTATTTTTTTATAGTCTCAGAACATTGTTACTCGGCTTACTCAAGCAATGGGCTGTTTAATGAACAAATCAGACGAGTACTTTACGTATAGTAGTACCACATCCTGATCTTGCTATATCCTGATTGCAGTTGGAACATGGATGAGTTTCGTCTCCCTCCCCACGTAATCGAACGCCTTCAAAAGGTAATTTAGTGTTGATGTTGGTATGAATTTTTTTGGAAAAGCCGAGGCCGGAAAACAACGCAAAAATCAAAAAAGAAAATAAAAAAGACGAAAACACAAAAACTGAGAAGCTAGTAACGGGGGAACCAGGCGCCCGAAGAATCCGCCATTAATTCCCCCAGGACGAAATCCGGAGGGAAAGCCCACGTGGTGTAGAATTCCTCCATCCCGGCTCCATGTTTGGCCAATTTATCTGCAACTTTATTGCCTTCCCGAAGAACATGAAAGATCCAACACTCTTCAAAGGAGTGTTTCAAGTCCTTTGCCCGTTGAAGAAGAGTGGCTAATGGATGAAAATTATCCCATGATTCAAGAGACTTTATGGTCGCTAGGGAGTCTGTGTATATATATGCCTACAAGATATTTGATATTGCTCACTATATATATGCCTACAAGATATTTGACAGAATGCCCAGGAATTATTTGGATTTTCCTATATAGGGCTCACAGTTAGGATGAACTTCTTCTTTTTCGTTCTTACCGTCAAATATATCTCCCTGTTCCTATTGTGAGAATTGATTGACTCTTTCATCCCTTTCATCACTTTGTTTCATCTCTTTTTTTTATTCTACATTAAGTAATAATCACCAAATCATATTATAGCAAGCTCCTTCGGTTCTGTATTCAACCTTAAACCAAAACTAATATAAAAGCTTTATGATACATTGGTAATCTTAATATTGTATATAAATGATTCTGTAATTGTACTACTATACTATAAATTCAATCACCCATTCGATCTTCATGTTTTTGTAATTTTACTTTGATAATCTGGCTCTATAAATCTGAATTGGGTTTTAATCTTCATCGAATAGGTGTCTTCTATTTCTTCATTTAAATTCTGTTGGTTCTAAATACGATTTTCACATCAGATGTTTTCACACCACTTTCATTTACATCTATGTAGACAATGGATTGTCTACATTCCAAGATAAAGAAAACATACCATTCCCTTTACAATACTCATTTTTTTCTTAACTTATTCAGTCTTCTTTGGTGAATTTATATAGTGTATTTTTGAATTTATATTTATGTAATTTACTCATGTTTTGATTAACTGATTGTTCACCCTCCAGTAGAGAGTTATTAACACCACAACTTGGAACTTGCAGTTGAAGAAAATTTCATTCACGGTGTGCTTTTATGATACCAGGGATATTTTTTAAGAATTTTTCCGGAGGGTACTCCGTCCAAAAGAGGTATTCAAGCTGATACTATCTAATTCTCTGTATTCTTTAAGCTACTATAACTATTCTATTTAGATTGAAATATTACTAATGATGAATTTAAATTTATATTTTCTGCCTTTGTGTTCACCCACAAGCTTAAGAAAAAGAGTATATAACAATCTTGCATTACTATTGTAGTTTCATTTACCACATATCTAATCTTATACTATAATGCTCTACATAGGAAAGTTTTGCGCTATTGCATGGAAGCAAATGATTGACAAGCATATCATCATGTTGTAGGTTGAGTTCACTAAGAGGAATCCTGAAATAGGTCCAAGGAAATCATGGCACTACATGGAGTTGTTGTTTTGTTAATCTCATCCTATTTGATATCTAGCTACAACTTGATTGAAAGATCCATTGGGAAATTTGTTGATGAAAAGAATGCACATCAATTCCAAGACAATAAATTATCAGTAGAGGATACTGTATTGTAGTTACTCGACGCATAGATAAAGGAGTCACAGCTCTTGGACAAGTTTGTTCATTCTATAATTATTTATTTACGTTTTTCATTCGATTTTCACACAATTGATTTGCAAAAGTGGATTTTAATATAGTAAATTTATTTTTTTATTAACTTAACAAATTATTAATCTTATTTTTGAGAAAAGAACAAAAAAAAAAGGCATCGCCCGTGCGCATCGCGCGGGCAAAAAATACTAGTAACTAATGATTTTGGAAATTTTAAAAAATCAGTTTAGCTGACATGGTATATATTCTGATTTCTCTTAAAAAATTAAAAAAAAATTAATTTTAAAAATAAAATATTATCCGAGTTAAAATCCGAATCCGTCTCGTATCCGTTTCCCGAAATATTTGAATTCGTATTTGTATCCGGCCTATTCGTATTCGATTCCGTATTCGACAAAAGAATATGGGATAGGATACGGGACAAGTACTATCCGTCCGTATCCGTCCCGTTTTCACCCCTAAATTTAACCAAATAAATCTAACTGGAGTTCTAAGCTTCTAATGAGTTAAGAACTGTTTCTCTTATTTTTTCTCCTTTTAATTTTTGCAAAATAGGTGGGGTTACTTTTTAAAAAAAATGAGAAGTCATTTTAAGAATAAAAATACAAAAAAATCCCTATTTAAAAAGTAAATAAAATAAATTCTAATATTCTTACAATATTTATTTCAAGTTTTGTAATTTTAATATATCGAAAGTCTTTCTACGTACAATTTATTCAAATATGTTTCCGTTGAGAAGTAACTTTAATAATATCCATCCAAACAATTATTTGAACTATTTTTGCTTAATTCTCATTCGTTCAACTTCTCATTTTTCTACCGACTTTTCCTTTTTTTGAAAAGTTAAAACAAACAGGCAAATTTAAAGTTAATAAGTTATACTAGTAATTAAATTTGGAAGTATTTTAAAATTTATTTTATGAACTTCTTAAATAATTTCATATATACTTATTAAAAATATAACAAATAGTATTTAATAAAATTCTTCAAATTTTATCTATCAAGCTTAATAGCTATTTTCGAGTACTAAAATGCTGAATGTTGGATTTTCTAATAATATGCTGTTTAAAAAAGCTAAGTTGTGTGGGGTGCGTAAATGTTATACATTCCATTAATTCTACATTTTTAATTTGTCAATTACCTTTTATAATGCAATTAATATATTCCAGTAATTTGGGTCAAACATATTTATATGTTATGGAAAGATTTTGTTTCCCATAAATCATATTTGTATTTGATTTTTTTTCTTGTTTACTTTAATTGCTATATTTTTTAAAGTTAAATTAATTACTTCTTCAATCTTCACCCATGTCAAAACATCAATTTGGATTTTCCGTTTTCCAGAATGCTCCAACTAATGATTACTTGATTAATTTAGTATTGAATAAATCAAAGCTGTTCTATTTTAGTTTTAAATAATCAATTAGGTTAGGGAGCTGAATAGCACATTCAGAATTCGATTAAGTTACTATGCGGATGAGAAGTAGTCAGGAAATGTAGACGTGTTCTGACGTAGTTGAAGGAGTGCTACGCGTCTAAATTCCATGCAAACCTTCCTTTGGCATGCAATTAATGAACATGGTAATTGGATCTGTCATACCGAAATGAATGGTGTTAATTTGGGAGTGATTTGTAACTTCCAATTCCACGATGGAGATAATATGGAAGTGGGGCGAGACAATTGGAAATCAAAATATGAAGCATGATACCAATCCGGATAGAGTGAAAAGAGATGATCAATCTGAACGCATTGCTGGAGGAAATTGTTGACGGCCGGTGCGATGCAATATCACACGAAGACTCCAGAAACAAAGACGATTATACACCATTGGAAGGCGCCGATGATGTTCTGGGGCCGTGGGGTGATAAACCATACTGTGAAATTGGAGGAAATGAATACGACGGTGCGGAAGGTACTGTTGCGTTCTCCGATACGTTGCCACCAAGTAACACAGAAGATTGTTCTATCACGGAGGCCGGATACTACCGTGTTGCACCGGTGTTTACAGGTAAAAAAAAAAAACCAAGATTGTTTAAATGCTTGCAATGATATGATTTATGATGAACATTGGGAGAAGTGGTTGCTCGATCATGGTGATGTATGTTTGGGAAGAATATACTGATGTTCATTTAAAACGGATGTGATGATATCTTCACAATAATTTCAGATATAAAGGACTTCGAAGACCGTGAATTCAAAAGTGTTCGAGATGTCTTCAGTGCATATCATCAGTTGAACATGCTCAGAACACAGAATGAAATGTTTGGCAGCACGAAGTACCAAAATATTTTCACAAACAATTGACAATAGCATCGGGGTAACATTGACAGAACACAATCTGAACGGTTTGGCAGCATTAAATGTTTCCGCCACAATCTGAATAGAGAATCTGAACACTAGTAACATTTTTCATTGATTATAGCATCAATTAAATGAATACAGAACACAAGCTGAAAAGGGTGGCAACACAGACTATTGCATATTTTCCCAAACTAATGATATCATCAAGTAAACAGAAACGGAACATGTGTATTCAAATCATATAGCACGTCTATTCTATTATATCAACACAATCATTATGCAATACATATGTAACAGGAACATATATCAGAATTATTTTCATCCACAATAAAGTCCACGATTCTCGGAGGAAATAAATTGTAACATCCCCGAATTAAGACCAATTATTGAAACAATAAAAAGGAAAGAAACAAATTGTAACATCCCCAAAATAATGCCCACGATCTCGGTGATTTAAAAAACCAAAAAATAACAGCAATTACAAAAACGTTAAAAAGGAAACATAATATTTAATTATACTACCAAATGTGTGAATTAAAAAGAACAGCACAAATATTACATCATGAAAACATGTCAGTAGATGCGGAGTCCGTATACAAACCCATTCGTTCAGAATTGTTCTGAACCTGCTAGAAAGTAGGGATAAAATGATGGTCAATTTCCATATGTTGTAAACATACCAAATTGAATTAATTACTCATATTAGGAATGAATTCCAGTAACCCCTAATTATTGCCACATACTTTGTGCATTTAAAAATTATCAAAAATCTGAATGTGTCAATTAATTGTTGCAATAGCCGCTTCTACAAAACATTCTCCACGCAGTACCCTGCAGTAGATATGTTGGATCTGAATTCGATTCCAGAAAACGAACACGAGGATGGATTCACGATCAATCGTGATGAGACGTCTCCCGATTGTTTAATATAAATCATCGGAATTTAATATTTAATATTTTATGATTATTTATAACCATATAGACATCGATTTAATATATAACCCAATTAAGTTATTTTAAATGGATTTAATATTTTATGATTATATATATATAAAATCATTGATTGTACAACATGCATTCAATCGAATTCAGTAGAAGATATGTTGCAAACAGCTTGTCTATACCCGTATACAACATGGAGCAGACTTTTTTTCGAAGAAAAGGAGGGCCGAAGCCGATTTCATTCAACAACTTGAAGCGTGTGGGATAAAAGTAGATAAAAGTAGAATAATTTTTCACACACACAGTTTCCCTCCCAAATTTTCCCCCCTCACATATCAATTTTTTATTACTTTCTCTCACACACACTAAAAAGCCCTCCAAAAAAGAAAGAAAATAAGAATGACATGGAAATTAGTTGCTTACCATCGAATCATATTATTCCCACCCATACACAAATATTAAATGCTCTCACAAATTCTCCCATCAATTCAAATTCTTGAAACCGCCCACTCTCCCTAATCTTCCTATCTATTCTATTTAAAACCCCTAATTTCTACCGTCCCCTCTTCTGCCCACTGTCATCCCCATCTTCTCATTTACGCTTTCCAAAAAATGAAGAAATCTGCCCACTACCGTCTCCTCTATTCCCTTTCGTCCTCTCTCCAAATAACGCTTTTCTATTCCTCCGCCGCCGATCTCCGCCCTCCGGCGAGCCCTAGCGGTAGCGCGCATCTTGGCAAATGACGAAGAAATATGCTACAAAGGTAGAACAAGAATCTTTACGTATTCAATCACTCTATATTGATTTTTTTTTCTTTGTTGGTGATTTGTGTTTTATATTCGATTGTAGGGTTGGGTTTCCGGATCTGCTTTGTCGCCAGTCCTACTAAACGATTCGAAGGTGATTTTCTTTTGCTTTTAAGTGTATAACTTTTGGTTCTGAATTTCATCCGCAACACATTGTCTCCATTTTTTTGATAAATCTCAATGTTTAACTTTTTCTTGATAAATAACTCTGTCTCTGATTGATAGGATTTTGGTAAGCATCCGCCCAGCGCATCCTTGGCCGACCGACACCTTCATTTTCGCCACTTATAGGTTTGTTATTTCTAATGTTGTACAGCGGCAGTTGCGAACCCTTTCCAATTTTATAGTTTTCCAGTTATTTTCTTCTGAATGTTCCAACTGAAATTTGAATGTGTTTTGTAGTTAATGCCACTGCAATGCTATACCTGAACAATGTTTTTGACGGTTCCGTCGCCCGTATTACAGCCAAGCTTGAAACCATGGAACCTGCTCCAGTGTCAAGGAAAGGTATGAGCTTTTATGGGCAATCAATTGTGTTTTCCAAATGCATATATATTTGTTTATCTCAATAATTTCTTATTCGATCTTTTCATCCAAGCAGAATCGCCCGAGTATGATTGTAGATGCTGAAGGAAAGGGCCTCATTAAACCTGTATAGGTATATGTGTGTATGTGTATGCATATACAAATAATCTATACATGCTTAACAGCTCCAGTGTGTCCTTTTGCAACTTCAACGTTATCTAGATTTCATAGTTTAGCAAATATGGCCAATTCTTTGACAGAGGAATATATTGCTGAGTTCCGCGAAGCCTTTTGCCTCAATGATATAGGCTTCTTAATCCGGTTTTCTACGTTCTTCATTTGGGTGTCTCTGTCTATTTTTTATTTTTTGAGTTGTTTCTTACTTGATAGTTTCTGATTCATGTGCAATTCGTCGGATCGGAGAAAGTGGACCGTTCGGCGCCTGCCTTCAAAGGATGGTGAAAGAGAATGAGAAGATGGCGAATTTCATTAGAGAGTTATTTGAGAAGAATGCACTGACGCACCGGGTGGAGGCATTGGAAAAGGCCTTTGCTTGCGAAATGCAGAGGAAGAGTATAATTTTGTTGTTCTTGGAAAGATAATTTTGCTTCTGTGCTTTATTTGTTGATACGAATATTTCTTTGGATGATGAATCAATGGAAATCTTGGTATTAACATATACTTATATTTGCCACTTCTGGTTTGGGTTGAGTTGGTTTCTTCAATGTTCCTTGGCTTATGCTTCTTTAAGAAATTGTTTACAGTATAAGTTTTTGATTAAAAAGATTGACATTTGGGGATTTGAATTTTTTGTTCTACATTCTATGAATTTCAGATCTTGCACTTAATTGTATGGAATCTCTTGATCCAGTCAGAATGTTGATGCTCGAATCTTGGCTCTTGGGCGGTGGTCAAGGCAGTTGGAAGAAGATGAGTGATGCATTATGCTATTAGAAGTTTAGATAAAGATTAATGAGGATAAACAACAAGGAAAGTCATTGGGATAGACAGGAAGTAGCGGGAGCTGGCCAATTTAAATTTGGTGTGAATGTGACAGTAACAAATTACTAGCAATCAGATATGGCTGGTCTGTTGTTGTTTTTCTTTTTTTCATTTTTTTTTACCTCTGTGTTTTGCGGTTTCGCTTTTGTATTTGGTTATGAATTGGAGTAATAACAATTTCTTTCCACAAAAAAAAAATGCATTCATATAGTGCAAAACTGTCACATTCATATTGTCGGTTAATGAACCGTGTAATATGGTTAAAAAATTAAATCTTTTTGGAATTATCATCCATAAATTTATTTAATTATATAACTTATTAAATTCTGCTTTTGCAATTGCAATTGAAAAGTTATAGAGATCGGTGGTAACTTATTTGGCTTTAATTATTTTTACACTACAAGAAAAATATGTTTTACCGACCGAAATTACCGACCGACATGTTGCGGGTCGAATTTACCGACCGCAACATGCGGTCGGTAATTTAGAGCCGTTATGGTGGACCTGGTTTCCGGACGACCGCTGCACCGACCAAATTTAAATCGGTCGGTGTTACCGACCGCATTACAGACCGCATTTGCGGTCGGTAATTTTTTTCAATTTTTTCCAAATTTTTTTAAATTTTTTATTATTTTTTAAAAAAATAAAATAATCTACCGACCGCATTACCGACCAAAATTTCGGTCGCTAAATTTTTTTCACATTTTTTATTTTTTTATTTTAATAAATATTTCTAAAAAAATTAAATAATCTACCAACCGCATTACCGACCAAAATTTCGGTCGCTAAATTTTTTTCACATTTTTTATTTTTTTATTTTTAATAAATATTTCTAAAAAAAATTAAATAATCTACCGACCGCATTATCGACCGAAATTTCGGTCGCTAAATTTTTTTCACATTTTTTATTTTTATTTTTAATAGATATTTCTTTAATTATCTTATTAATTATTTTATTTAATTTAGTGATTTTTGGTTTTTTTATTTAATTATTTAATTTTATATTTTAGAATTTAATTAATGAAATTTAATATTATTTAATTAATATAATTTTAATTTTTATTTTATATTTTAATTTAGTTTCTAATTTTCACATTTATATGTGTATATGTACTTATATAGGTTATATATACAATGTTTCATACAATGACATGAAACATGTGGTGCACCGATGGCACATGCGCGAGGGATTCTACTCCCTTACCCGGGTTCGAGGCCTCTCTTCAGCAAAATCTTTCAACATATTTGAGAAGGTATACTATATAGGACACATGGCGGAATATGATTGATTGGCTAGAGACCTAGCCCAGCTGGTTAGGGTTGTGGTTGGGTGTACTGAGGTCATTGGTTCGAGCCCCCTCCTGAGCACGCCCTTTTCCAATAAAAGAGAATTACCGACCGCAAGATGCGGTCGGTAATTCGGTCGGTAAACTCAACAGGGACATTTCGGGACTAGATATTACCGACCGCATGTGCGGTCGGTAATTTGGTCGGAAATTCACCGACCACCATGCGGTCGGTGATGCAGTCGGCGGGGCCCCGACCCCAAATTTCTCTGGTCGGCGTTGGATTTCGGACCAAAGATTTACCGACCGACACCTCCGGTCGGCGGTGCGGTCGGTAAGTGTAACACCCCAGATTTTTATCAACATCCAAGGGAATAAAAATTTATTCCGATCAATGTTGAAATATTTCCGAGAAGAAGAAAATAATTTATCACAATAAATTATTGCTCGGAAATAAAACGCCGATAGATTTAAATTCAAAATGGAATAAAAGAGGGAAAGGAAGCCCGAAGACATTCCATGAATTGAGTAAAAATAATTGGAGTTAAGTTTATAAAGGAAAAGAATTTTAACTCCAAGAACCCGTGAAGTCGAATTACACGGGAATCAAAAGACGACGAATTGAAAGCCGACGAAACCGAGACCGACGGATTTAAGATTTTAACATGAAGTTCATTTGAGCCGAGATAAATTTAAGATAAGAATTTACGATCCGAGAATGACCCGAAAAATCGAGCCCGAAAACGTAAGAGGATAGAAGTCCGAAAGAGAGGAGGAAAAGCACGACGGATCGCACGACCCCGCCCGGACCGAAGTCCAGGCGAGAGTGGCGCGCTGTCCGCGCGGGGTTTAGCCAAAAGGCGCGCCAACCCCGCGCCATCGCCGCGTCGACGATTGTCGTGTTTTGGGTGGCGCGCACCCGGCGCGGACTTGGGCCGATTCGCGCGCCAACCCCGCGCCAACGTCCTGACAACAGCCATTGTCGCGTTTTGGCGACTTTCTTGCCATATTCCTTGACCCCATGGCTGGGAATCCGATCTATCACGGGAGGGAACATCATTTGGACGTTATGTACTCAATCATACCTCCATTCTCAGCCATTCTAAGCAATCATTCACTTCCAAACTCTCCAAAAACTCTCTCTAAGCCAAACACCTTCCGGCGAACTTCCGGCGAACATTCCGGCAAGCAAATCCTACCAAGGTGGTGTGGAGATCAAGGATTTGCAGACATTGGATTGTTGGTAAGGTGTCAATCAACCTTCCTTATTGCTTTAAGATCATAATCAACCTTCTAACTTACGAATCTTTACTTACAAACACGTTCGTAGCCAAAGGAGAAGAAGAACGTGTTGCGTAGATTCGTTCGTGGCGATTTTGGACAAATCGATCAACCTTAGAACGTTCAAGGAACTCACTCTCTGTAAGTTGATAACTTACATATCAATACGGGTGGTTTGATGACATCCGAAACATTGAATCTTAAACGAAACGTTAAAATCGAACCTAAAAACCCCAATCTACGTATTTTCTGAAATCCGAACAAAACTCTTACTTCGAGCGTTCAAACCTGAAAACTCAAAACTAAGATTTTGATCCTAAGATCTTCAGCTATGTTGTGTAAAAATTTCAGAATTTTTCATCAAGTTTTGATACCCCAAATCAAGTCGGACATATTCTGCGTTTTTAAGAACTTTCAAAAATTTACAGATTTCTTAACCGAACTTGATGAGCATATTTCTATCATTTCTAGTCCGAACCAATCTTCATGATCTAAACAAAAGTTATAGATCTATGAGTCTTGAATACCTCTGTAAAATTTCATGCATTTTCATCAAGTTTTGAAACCCCAAACCGAATCGGACATATTCTGCGTTTTAAAGAATTTTCAAAGGTTCACAGATTTCTTAACCGAACTTGATGAGCTTATTTCTATCATTTCTAGTCCGATCCAATCCTTGAGTTCTAAACAAAAGTTGCATATAATCATGTCTAGTATGTGCATATAAAATTTCAGAATTTTTGAAGCTCATTTGATATGTTAAAAAGTCAAATCTTTGAGATGTGTCAAACCTGAATCCTGACAGCATACTATTTGAGTAGAAAACTTGATTTTTGACATACTTCCCATCGTTTTTACGAAAAACTCAAAACATGAAAGTTGTTCATTGAGATGTTTTTGAGCTACTGTGAAAATTTCAGATCAATCGCCTAAGAAATGGATTTTTAAACTGAAAAGGCGTAAACTGTGATATCGATCGATTTTTGAAATCTTTTAACAACGATCGAAATCTTGTGATACGATAAAGCTATATTTTTGAAAATCCCGTTATACTAAAGTTGAAACGATATCGGTTACATAAAATTTAGGGGGTGAGTGCTCTGCAGGGTGCCCTTCAAATTGTGCAATTTGTGCCAAAACGGCTATGACTATCACGCGCGAAAAATCAACAACACGGCAAATTATATTGTGCCTATCCTCTCGAGTGTATCCGTATGGGTTACTCGAGGCTCGACGGAGCGGTACTGGATATGGCCTATTTGGTCACAAGAGACCAACTGCCTACCCTCTCGAGTGTATCCGTATGGGTTACTCGAGGCTCGACGGAGTGGTACTGGGTATGGCGTATAGGCTGCGGCCGCCGGATCACCGGCTAGATGAGATGTTACCTATGAAATTGGCTGAGGCCGCCGGATCACCGGCTAACTGTTACTATTGATATCTGCCGTTATTATTTTGGCCTATCCTCTCGAGTGTATCCGTATGGGTTACTCGAGGCTCGACGGAGCGGTACTGGATATGGCATATTTGGTCACAAGAGACCAACTGCCTACCCTCTCGAGTGTATCCGTATGGGTTACTCGAGGCTCGACGGAGTGGTACTGGGTATGGCGTATCGGCTGCGGCCGCCGGATCACCGGCTAGATGATATGATACTTATGAAATTGGCTGAGGCCGCCGGATCACCGGCTATATATTGTTGAGATGATGGAGTAACGGGAAATAAATTAAAAGGCTGAGATTTTACGAAACTGGCTGCGGCCGCCGGATTGCCGGCTAAATTTAAATATCGTTTTGATGGTGGCGTATCGGTGAAATATTTTTAAAGCTCAAAATTTTATTACTTACGGCATTAATCATATTTTTAAATCATGTCTTAAATAATTGCCCATGCTTAAGTTTTAAATTATGAAATTAATTGCGTCTTTAAAGTATGCATTATCTTCGCATTTTTAAAATAAAATGTTTTTATGCATGGCAAAGAGTTTTATCTTAATTACTAAAAATCTAACCCCTTTATTGTCATGTAAGGATTAACTTACTCAGTATTTTATAATACTGATAAAACCCGTTGTTCATTTTTTTTCTGTTACAGAGTACGAAGCATGATCATTCATTGGGGGATCATTTGGACACTTAATTATTTATTTTATATGACTTGCATGAACGGGTCTGTTTAACCCGTGCTTTGGCCATGTCGGCCCTATATTTCAAATTCCGCTGCATATACTTTACTTCCGCTGCTATTTTATATATTCTCGCTGCAACTCTGATGCAGTATTTTTAGATTATCTATGAATGGGCTATTTGAATATTTTAAATCCTGAAAAACCATAGCCTTACATCTCTTTAGTGAGCTCGGAGAAACCGTGTCTTGCTAAGGAGGTGTGGCGGTGGCATCCCGGCCTGGGTTATCAAATCCGGGGTGTTACAGAATGGTATCAGAGCCCAGACTATTTTAAATCTATTTATTTTAAAGAAAATATCTGATACCAAGAATGGTATCAGAGCCCAGCCTATTTTAAAGCTATTTATTTTAAAGAAAATATCTGATACCAAAGTGGTATCAGAGACCAGACTATTTTAAAACTACTATTTTAAAGAGTTCGGAATATTTTTAAAACTATTATTTTCAAGTATTATTATTTTTAAAGTTATCATTTCTAAACTAGTAATATATTTTAAAGATCCCAATTATTATTTTGAAGTTAAAGCCTAAATTTTTAGCCCAAAATTTTTTTTAGAGGCCCAAGAAATTATCTTGGCCCAATAGCCTTGTTTTTATTTAAAGCCCAAATACATTATTTCTTTCGGCCCAATATAGTGGCCCAAATCTTTTATCCTTATTTTAATCTATCCATGGAATAAATTTACTTTTAAAACCCATGGATAAATAAATATATGCATAAAATTTTTTTCGGGGGGGGATCATCACTACATGTGCATATTGCATTTCTATACCTTAGAGAACCTAGAAGCGTTATGTTGTAACCTAGATCTTTTCTTGCGCTAGATGGCTAACCAAGACATGATGAACTTAATGATCAAAATGATGAACGCTCACTTTGATTCCCAACAAACCATACAACAAATGGAACATCGTATGGCCCAATTGGAAGCAAATCTGCACCATATGGGAAACTTAAGAGAGGCGGACCACCACCGCATAAACCAGCTCAAAGACCAAATCCAAACCCTTACTACACAAAATCTATGTTTGAAGGAGCTTGTTGATGCTCATGGGGATGACTTGAACCGCATTTTCGATGACCTACTACCGTCAAGTCCAGTGGAGGAAGATCCGGAAGAGGATCCTACCACTGTGCCGGAGGACGCCTAGAAACGATAGGAGGATCCTATTTTGGTATATCCTATCACTTGTACTAGAAATTCCTTTTAAGGAAATAAAAATGCAAGATTTATCTATTAAGATAAATTTAAATCCGAAATTATAAAAAACATAAAAACACACGATGCATCAACTATGCAGTACAAACAGAGACATGCACGGAATCAGAATAACGTCACAGAACAACATCCTAAAATAAATACCAAACCAAGTCTAACTGAAAACGCAAATAGGAAATACTAAAACAACCGCTGCTAACACGAGTCTAGATAAAACATAAACGGGAAACATAAGGTCACTGATCAGGAGGAGGGAACCGGCGACGCATGTAGTCATCCATCTGACGCATGTAGGCATACATGTCTGTCAAGGTGGCCTGCTGCTCCGCCTGTCTCACAGTGAGCGTGTCCATACGATCCTGATACAGATCCATCCTAGCATCCAAGGCGTCAAAGCGATCCTGATAGTGATCCATCCTAACATCCAAAGCATCATAGCGAGCCTGCCCAGCTGCAAACCCGGCATCCATACTGATGCGCATCTCCTGCATCATCTGGAGCATCTGCGTCATGTCCTGACCCTGCGGTGGAACCACACCCTGCTGTGGAACCACAGGAGGAGGAAGTGGTCGCTCAGGAGGAACAACTAAGATCAAACCACCATCCTCAGGATGCGGGTGCAGTATAGCCCGAGGCGCTCCACGACGCAAGGTGCTGCGCCGGGCGGCATAAGACGGAACACGGTAGTGCTCACCTGGAGCTAAGGGATAGGGGTCCGTCTCGGGAGACGTGCGGATCCCCTGGGCAGCGCACAAGCCACAAATGAGGTGTGCGTGAGTAATCACCCTACTCCCTCGCCCCCGTCGTAAACCCCTCAGGTTGTCCGCAATGCAAGCGCCCACATTTACCCGGCCACCCCGCGCGATAAAGCAGATAGTCTCGAAGACGTGATCTATGACGATATGACTACGGGTGATCGGCCGGATGCGTCCTAACCAAAGCTGGGCAAGTACACGCCAATGGGCATCCAAAGAGGTCAGTCGCAACTCGTGGGGTTCCCCAGTCCGCGGGGGTACCTCGGTACACAAGACACCCCAGGCAGGGGCATAAACCCGACCCTCTGGCTGCGGTCGGAACGCGCCATCATCTGGAAGGCCGAAATAGGTGTTAATCGCCCGAGCACTGAAGTCTAAGTAGCGACCACGAACCCAGACTCGAGAGAGGTCGTCGTCTACCCCAAGACCACTGATGTTGGCGATAACCTCCATGGCTAGATAGCCGGAGGCAACGCCCTCGGGAGGATGTGCAAGACCGGTCCACTGGAGATGCCCCAACACGGCACTGATCCGGTCATCGCCCATATGATCGGGATACAAGCCTCGCTCGGGAACGTAAGCCCTCTTCCGACGAAGCTCGTCGAAATAGAAGTCCTGGGAGGCCATCGTATGGAAACGGAACCGATCATGCCGGCGAGGACGTACCTCGTAAGGGAGGCCCCTGAGCCTCGGCTCTCGCTCCTCGTCCTCCTCGGACTCACTGCCGTCATCGCCGTCGCTATCATCATCATCCGGCATCCCCGGAGCGGCAGTACTAGGGCCAGCGGTATCAAGTCGAGAAGCCCGTCTCTTGGCCCCCGGAAGGACCATAAGGAACGCCAAGATAAACCACAGAAAAAGAAACATCCTGCGAACACCCAAAATCAAGGGTAAGACTAATTTTCAACACATCAATTCACAAGCAAAAATACATAAAGACATCATAAATATAAAGTTCCAACGGGGAAAATCTAGGAGGAATTTAGACCCAATAGTTTGCCAATACATATTGGGAGAGAATCAAACCAAGGAATGTGCCCAAACAAATTCAAAAACCCATTGTGGCATTCTATCGAACACCTTGTGCGCGCAATAAATAAAGTTCAAAAATATGTTGTGAACACATGACAATTAACCACAAAACCAAACAATCGCTTGAACAACAAATCATAATCACAAGTGCCAACAAACAACACCAACGAAACCACTTTTACACCAATAACACCAACAAAATCGAAAATTTCATAGTTCCCCTAAAAATCCAAGTTCTAGCAAGAAATTCCACAACGTAGGCTCATATATACATACCAATATTTCCTAAACAATAGAATTAGCACTAAAATACTACATACAACCATTAATTCGCGAGAATTAAGCCGAAAATGTCAAAACCCCAAATTACATGCCAAAACCCTAATTCCACAATTCAACCAAATTCTAACAAATCAAGGCATAAAACTAGAAATTGACAAGTGAAAATAGAAGATACATACCTTACAAAGAGAAATCGAAGTCGGAACTAGGAGAATACGAGCACGAGGGGACGAATTTGAGAGGAAGTTGGGAAGAATTTCGGAAGGGAAAAGGGAGCAAATGGCTCGCGCCCCGCGCGAGCCCTATTTACTGACCCTGGGAGCGCCGCGCGGACCTCGCGCGCTAATCCCACAAAACCCGCGCGGACCCCGCGCGGGCCAAAGATAAAAAAAAAAAAAAAAAAAAAATAAATAAATAAAATAATAATAAAAATAAAAATAAAAATAAAAATAATTTATTTACTCCTCCTCTGCTCTACAAAATACGTGTGCACGATTCGACCCATGTATTCCAACCGGAAGGAATTAAATTGGATGATGACTCGAGCTGTGAGGAAATTCCGGTACAATTACTCGATGTTAAGGAGAGAGTAACAAGGAGCAAACCGTGAGAATGGTCAAGGTTCTTTGGTTAAACCATGAAAGTGAAACAGCAACCTGGGAATTGGAAGCCAACATGCGACAACGTTACCCTACCCTCTTCCAAAACGACCGGACCACAGTTATGGGAACATAACTGTATTCTTAAGGGGGGGAGGATGTAACACCCGAGGAAAACCAAATTCAAACTATTTTGAACTACGTAATGACTTGATCCCTTCACAGGGTACGTAGGCAACTTGGAAATTTCAATTCTGGGTTCAGTCAAACAATAATTAAACAAAAATCAAACAAAAATCAAACAATAATCAAACAATAATCAAACAACAAACGACGATCAACAATCGAACAATAATTCAATAACACAATATCGCAATAGTAAACAAATAGGACCATAACTCTTCGCGCGAGAAAAGCCGAAGCACAACTTCGAGGACGAAGTTGATTCTTAAGGGGGGGAGAGTGTAACACCCCAGATTTTTATCAACATCCAAGGGAATAAAAATTTATTCCGATCAATGTTGAAATATTTCCGAGAAGAAGAAAATAATTTATCACAATAAATTATTGCTCGGAAATAAAACGCCGATAGATTTAAATTCAAAATGGAATAAAAGAGGGAAAGGAAGCCCGAAGACATTCCATGAATTGAGTAAAAATAATTGGAGTTAAGTTTATAAATGAAAAGAATTTTAACTCCAAGAACCCGTGAAGTCGAATTACACGGGAATCAAAAGACGACGAATTGAAAGCCGACGAAACCGAGACCGACGGATTTAAGATTTTAACATGAAGTTCATTTGAGCCGAGATAAATTTAAGATAAGAATTTACGATCCGAGAATGACCCGAAAAATCGAGCCCGAAAACGTAAGAGGATAGAAGTCCGAAAGAGAGGAGGAAAAGCACGACGGATCGCACGACCCCGCCCGGACCGAAGTCCAGGCGAGAGTGGCGCGCTGTCCGTGCGGGGTTTAGCCAAAAGGCGCGCCAACCCCGCGCCATCGCCGCGTCGACGATTGTCGTGTTTTGGGTGGCGCGCACCCGGCGCGGAGTTGGGCCGATTCGCGCGCCAACCCCGCGCCA
This sequence comes from Hygrophila difformis, assembly GCA_030278955.1. Classification (NCBI taxonomy): domain Eukaryota; kingdom Viridiplantae; phylum Streptophyta; class Magnoliopsida; order Lamiales; family Acanthaceae; genus Hygrophila; species Hygrophila difformis. Next base: position 50,699,073 of record JAOANR010000003.1, read on the forward strand.
ACGTCCTGACAACAGCCATTGTCGCGTTTTGGCGACTTTCTTGCCATATTCCTTGACCCCATGGCTGGGAATCCGATCTATCACGGGAGGGAACATCATTTGGACGTTATGTACTCAATCATACCTCCATTCTCAGCCATTCTAAGCAATCATTCACTTCCAAACTCTCCAAAAACTCTCTCTAAGCCAAACACCTTCCGGCGAACTTCCGGCGAACATTCCGGCAAGCAAATCCTACCAAGGTGGTGTGGAGATCAAGGATTTGCAGACATTGGATTGTTGGTAAGGTGTCAATCAACCTTCCTTATTGCTTTAAGATCATAATCAACCTTCTAACTTACGAATCTTTACTTACAAACACGTTCGTAGCCAAAGGAGAAGAAGAACGTGTTGCGTAGATTCGTTCGTGGCGATTTTGGACAAATCGATCAACCTTAGAACGTTCAAGGAACTCACTCTCTGTAAGTTGATAACTTACATATCAATACGGGTGGTTTGATGACATCCGAAACATTGAATCTTAAACGAAACGTTAAAATCGAACCTAAAAACCCCAATCTACGTATTTTCTGAAATCCGAACAAAACTCTTACTTCGAGCGTTCAAACCTGAAAACTCAAAACTAAGATTTTGATCCTAAGATCTTCAGCTATGTTGTGTAAAAATTTCAGAATTTTTCATCAAGTTTTGATACCCCAAATCAAGTCGGACATATTCTGCGTTTTTAAGAACTTTCAAAAATTTACAGATTTCTTAACCGAACTTGATGAGCATATTTCTATCATTTCTAGTCCGAACCAATCTTCATGATCTAAACAAAAGTTATAGATCTATGAGTCTTGAATACCTCTGTAAAATTTCATGCATTTTCATCAAGTTTTGAAACCCCAAACCGAATCGGACATATTCTGCGTTTTAAAGAATTTTCAAAGGTTCACAGATTTCTTAACCGAACTTGATGAGCTTATTTCTATCATTTCTAGTCCGATCCAATCCTTGAGTTCTAAACAAAAGTTGCATATAATCATGTCTAGTATGTGCATATAAAATTTCAGAATTTTTGAAGCTCATTTGATATGTTAAAAAGTCAAATCTTTGAGATGTGTCAAACCTAAATCCTGACAGCATACTATTTGAGTAGAAAACTTGATTTTTGACATACTTCCCATCGTTTTTACGAAAAACTCAAAACATGAAAGTTGTTCATTGAGATGTTTTTGAGCTACTGTGAAAATTTCAGATCAATCGCCTAAGAAATGGATTTTTAAACTGAAAAGGCGTAAACTGTGATATCGATCGATTTTTGAAATCTTTTAACAACGATCGAAATCTTGTGATACGATAAAGCTATATTTTTGAAAATCCCGTTATACTAAAGTTGAAACGATATCGGTTACATAAAATTTAGGGGGTGAGTGCTCTGCAGGGTGCCCTTCAAATTGTGCAATTTGTGCCAAAACGGCTATGACTATCACGCGCGAAAAATCAACAACACGGCAAATTATATTGTGCCTATCCTCTCGAGTGTATCCGTATGGGTTACTCGAGGCTCGACGGAGCGGTACTGGATATGGCCTATTTGGTCACAAGAGACCAACTGCCTACCCTCTCGAGTGTATCCGTATGGGTTACTCGAGGCTCGACGGAGTGGTACTGGGTATGGCGTATAGGCTGCGGCCGCCGGATCACCGGCTAGATGAGATGTTACCTATGAAATTGGCTGAGGCCGCCGGATCACCGGCTAACTGTTACTATTGATATCTGCCGTTATTATTTTGGCCTATCCTCTCGAGTGTATCCGTATGGGTTACTCGAGGCTCGACGGAGCGGTACTGGATATGGCATATTTGGTCACAAGAGACCAACTGCCTACCCTCTCGAGTGTATCCGTATGGGTTACTCGAGGCTCGACGGAGTGGTACTGGGTATGGCGTATCGGCTGCGGCCGCCGGATCACCGGCTAGATGATATGATACTTATGAAATTGGCTGAGGCCGCCGGATCACCGGCTATATATTGTTGAGATGATGGAGTAACGGGAAATAAATTAAAAGGCTGAGATTTTACGAAACTGGCTGCGGCCGCCGGATTGCCGGCTAAATTTAAATATCGTTTTGATGGTGGCGTATCGGTGAAATATTTTTAAAGCTCAAAATTTTATTACTTACGGCATTAATCATATTTTTAAATCATGTCTTAAATAATTGCCCATGCTTAAGTTTTAAATTATGAAATTAATTGCGTCTTTAAAGTATGCATTATCTTCGCATTTTTAAAATAAAATGTTTTTATGCATGGCAAAGAGTTTTATCTTAATTACTAAAAATCTAACCCCTTTATTGTCATGTAAGGATTAACTTACTCAGTATTTTATAATACTGATAAAACCCGTTGTTCATTTTTTTTCTGTTACAGAGTACGAAGCATGATCATTCATTGGGGGATCATTTGGACACTTAATTATTTATTTTATATGACTTGCATGAACGGGTCTGTTTAACCCGTGGTTTGGCCATGTCGGCCCTATATTTCAAATTCCGCTGCATATACTTTACTTCCGCTGCTATTTTATATATTCTCGCTGCAACTCTGATGCAGTATTTTTAGATTATCTATGAATGGGCTATTTGAATATTTTAAATCCTGAAAAACCATAGCCTTACATCTCTTTAGTGAGCTCGGAGAAACCGTGTCTTGCTAAGGAGGTGTGGCGGTGGCATCCCGGCCTGGGTTATCAAATCCGGGGTGTTACAGTAAGCCCTGGGACGACCCGCGTCCTTGGGTTACCGACCGCACATGCGGTCGGTAAACTCAATTTTTCTTGTAGTGTTATGAGTGACTAAAAAAAATTATGGTAGAAAATAATCATTCTAATTATAATTTAGTTTTTCAAAATTTTATAATGTCATGTAGTGGAAATATGATTAAAAATTTAGAGATATTTTTTTGAAAAAGTATATATAATTTTTTAGACCTATTAATTATTCTCTAAGACTTAAATCATAGACAATAGAAAAAGTATAAATTCTACTCAACAAACATTGTATTAGTATTTTAATTTATTTGAATTTGATTTGAACTGGGCAAATAATTAATAAAACAATACATTCAATTTTTTATCGTGTGTGTAATAATTCCATATCAAACGTGTCGAAGCATTGGAAATGACCTTTGCTTGCAAAAGTCAGGGGAAGAAGAAGAAGAAGTCGAATAAGAAGAAGAAGAAAAACAATAAGCGTGTCCCACAAGTAATGATTACATTTGAAAATTCGAATTCACATCGGCACCTCAATCATCACCAATCAACCAGTTAAGCTATATACTCCATTAGATAGCAGTTGCATATAGTCATATAGGTAATCAAATACTCTACAACAATCTAAAATCGGTGCCCGTATTACAATGCATCCACTAAATTATACCTATGTTTTTTTTGGCTCATTGTACAATGTTCGTGCCTTTCTATTTTTTTTATTCTCTGTAGGATATTGTATAATTTCGTTTTAAATAAAAGGATCTCCCACGCAATTTAACATTTTCTTTGATGGAATTACCGTTTAATTACTTTAAATTTTTTTAGTGCCTAAACCTTTTGGGTCCATGGAGCTCCTGCTATATTTTAATTTATTTGTTACAAAATAAAAGAATTTCTATTGTTTTTATTTGTTTGTTTTTTTTCGTTTGACTTACAATTCATTATTTTACATACAAAATTAAGCTTTACATTTTCAAGAACTGTGCTATTCTTTTATGGGAAGTACATCTATATATTTTATATGGTTGTTCAATTTGTTGGTTGAATAAAGTATTACTATTAGTCTATTACTTTAAGTCATGCAATTAAAAAAACATTAAGATAATAATGTATCTCACTAATTGAATAAATAGACAAATAAATAAATATATACGTTAATTATACATGAAAAGAAAAAGACAATTAAATATTATGAATGTGCTATTAATAGAAAGCCCACAAAAATCTACATTTTACGTAAGATGAGTTCTTATTTGAACTAATGAAAAATATATTCATTTTCTACATTATTCATATGGAAATCACATAATATTTTTTATTTTTTATTTTTGGCTGAAATCATATAATTAATACAAGTCAAATAAAATAAATCAATGAATTGTTTAGTGAGTATTAAAAATTTAATTTTCCGACTCATGGAGATTGACTCTGATTCGCTTTCGCCACCCTCTCCGCCGGCTACTTCGTCGGAACCGCCGGATCCCGGTGCCACCCCTCCCCGCCCTAAACCTTCGTTCAGAGACATAATCTTTAGCAAAACCCCCGATACTGAGAGTAATGGTAGACCTCTGGTGGAACTTACAAGTATTGGACTGGTGGATGGAAACCCTCTTCTTCCGGAGGTGAATTTCTCCACAGAAGCCATGGAGCGATTATTCCTGCCATTTAAGGATGCATTGATCGTCAAGGTGATGGGTAGAAGTTTGGGATTACTTTGCTGAAAGAGAGGCTGGGTCGTATCTGGAAACCTTATGGCTTTTTCGAGTTACTGGATGTTGATAGGGGATACTTTCTTGCTAGTTTCGAAAATCCTGTTGATAGAGAGAAGGCGTTGTATGGGGGCCCATGGTCGGTTTTTGACCATCACGTTGCCGTGATTCCATGGACGCCGGAATTTCTGGATCCCGAGAAGGAGGTGACGAAAACAACAGTATGGGTCCGATTCCCGGGTCTCAGTCCGGTATTCTATAATGAGGATGCATTGGATATTATTGCTAGTCGAGTGGGGAAACCTAGGAAGTTTGATATCAATACGACTGATGTTCAAAGGGGTAGGTTTGCCCGAGTGTGTGTCGAAATCGATCTCTCTACTCCGGTGATTGGTAAGGTACGAGTTAATGGGTATTGGCAATTGGTTTCGTACGAAGGGCTTCACAATATTTGTACGAAATGTGGTCGAGTGCGCCTTGGTCGGGGTGTATGCTGTCGTGATGTTCATCCCAATGAAGGGATTACAAACCCTACTACTCCGCAGGTGCATGTTGTTGATCCGCCGGAGGAGCCTCAAGGGCCGGCACCGGAGACAGAAGTTAATTATGGGAAAGATCATGTCCCTGATTCTTGGGAGCGGTTACCTAAAGAAAAGGAAAATATCCCGCATATGGGGGAAAGTAGTCAACCTTCCAAAGATGTTGATTCGGGGACTCATGTTGCCAAAAATAGGGTTTTTTCGAATCCTTCAGTGGAGACTCATGGGGAATGGGTAACGGTCACGAGACCACCTCGGCACCCTCGCCGACCACAGGGGAAAACTGATAGGCCTCCACTTACGAATATCACCAACTCCTCGGGACCTAGCCGTTCACCTGATCGTATGACGTCGGGGGACAATCGACCTCCATTACCTGTTATGGATCTCAATCCTGCTAACATTTCATTGGAGTTCAATGAGGGAATGGTTGACTCGTGTGGTCGCTACAAGGGCAAGCGTCCACGTTGGTCAATACAACCTAAGTTTACAGTGGCTTCCACTTCTAGTAACTCCTTTGCGGTATTAGGAAAGGAGAATACAGCGATGGACCTTGGCGAAGGGGGGTCAGAGGGTTTGGAAGAATCCGCTGCTGGTTCCCAATGAGAGTTTTCCAGGAATTTACAGTGCTCGCATGGAATGTTCGTGGCGCCATGCAGAGGCCTACTCAACGCCACATCAGGGATGTGTTGAGGCAAATCAAGCCGACTATATTATGTATACTGGAGCCGCAGGGTCCGTTTGAGAGGATGAGAGTTCCTCTCTATAGGGGGGACTACGAAGCTATTCATGTTACAGAGAGTGTTGGACGAGCAGGAGGGTTTTGGATTCTCAAGAGGATTGACAGTTTGCTCAATTGATGTTATTTCGACCCACAATAGGTTGGCTACGATCAAGATCAGTATTGGTGATGCCTCCTGGCATTTGACTGTGGTGTATGCTAATCCTATTGCTCATGAACGTGTGCAGGATTGGCATGACATGAGGGAGATTTCGCTATCGGTTCAGGGACCTTGGTTGGCTATTGGCAACTGGAATGAGGTGCTTTCTAGTTCAGAAGTCTTGGGTATGCAAGTATCTGCTCGTCAATGTGAATTCTTCCAAAATATGGTAAGTGATTGTGGTCTGGAAACGGTGCACACAATAGGGGATGGGTTCACATGGCAACGTAACACCACGGGTGGGCCGTTGGCTAGAAAGAGATTGGATCGTGCTGTAGCAACTACTAGTTGGATTACCATGTTCCCCGAGGCTGTGGTGGAGGTGCTTCCCCGACGAAGATCCGATCATAATGGGATTATTCTCCGGTGTGTACCTTCGTCACGGTCATCGGAGAGAAGGCCGTTTAGATGGGAAGCCATGTGGTCGCAGCATCCATACTACACGCATGTGGTTGATGCGGCCTGGCATATGGGGGGGACATCAATAATGGAAAAATTGAATTCTGTTAAGGATGCTTCAATGTTCTTCAACGAACGTCATTTTGGTAATCTTATTAAAAGGAAGCGTAACACCTTGAGGAGATTGCAGGGAGTTCGAGACTTTCTGAGTAGAGTTGATTCGGTCAGGCATCACTTATTGGAGCCGTCTCTCATGCAAGAATTGGATGATATCTTGAAACAAGAAGAAACATTTTGGTTTCAGAAATCTAATGACAAGTGGATATCCCAGGGCGACAGGAACACGAGATATTTCCAAATTCAAACAAAGATTCGTCGGCAGCGGATCAAAATTAATGGCCTGGATGTTGGTGGCCAATGGACTGAAGATGATTCGGTTCTTTGGGAGCATGTTAGAACTCATTTTTGTCACTTGTTTAGTTATGCAGCACCAGCGGCTACGGCTTTAATGCCTTTGGAACAGCTACCTCCTATACCAGATGCTGCTAGCCTTGGGAGGGACGTCACTATGACTGAAGTGCATGATATTGTGAAATCCATGTCCGCTTATTCTGCTCCCGGGCCAGATGGATTTCCAGTGGAATTTTACAAGAAATATTGGTCCTCGGTGGGATCATCAGTTTGGGATTTTATTCAGCAGGCTATGAGATCAGGAGGGTTTGATCCTTCCATTTCAGCCACATTATTATGTTTGATTCCAAAGATCGATACTCCGAGAGAAGTAAGACATTTTCGTCCGATCAGCTTGTGTAATGTCGCCTATAAAATCTTGACGAAAGTTATTGTTAGTCGTTTGAGACCATTCCTTCAAAAATATATTGGCCCATTTCAGTCGGCATTTTTACCAGGGCAGGGTACTACGGGCAATGCTATCATCCTTCAAGAAGCTATTACTTGTTTTAGAAATCGGAATAGGCGATCAGAGGATTTTCTTTTGAAGATAGACTTGGAAAAGGCTTACGACAATGTGTCGTGGGATTTTTTAGAGGAATGTTTGACGGAGTTGGACATCCCTCGCCATCTGGCTAATATTATTATGCACTGTGTTCGTTCTCCGTCCTATTCTATTCTTTGGAATGGATCGCCGCTTCCACCGTTCACTCCGGCTAAGGGACTAAGACAAGGTGATCCAATGTCGCCTTATCTTTTTCTCATTATTATGGAGAAACTATCTCGATCAATTTTAAAAAGTGTGGATATGGGGTATTGGCATCCGGTCAGCCTTGGGAGACATACGCCTCCGCTGTCGCATCTAATGTTTGCCGAAGATCTCTTGATTTTCTCCAAGGCGACAATAGACAGTGCTCAATGTGTTGATGCCATCTTGTCTAGTTTTGCTGGTCAGGCAGGGTTACGCATAAATCTGGGGAAATCCTTAGCTTTTGCTTCCTTTGCAGTGCCGCCACATAGGAAAATGGAGTTAGCTGCTAAGCTCAATATTGAATTCACGGAGGATCTAGGGAGTTATCTTGGGTTCCCACTCTTTCATGGCCGGGTCAGGCATACTCATTTTGAAACTCTTATAAACAGGATGTATAGTAGACTGGGGACATGGAAAAGAGGCCTCTTAAATCGCGCTGGCCGCATCACCATGGCACGATCTGTTCTCACCTCTATCCCTGCGTATGTAATGCAGTGTTGCTGGCTTCCGTCTACTACGTGTGACAAAATCGACAAGTGTATTCGCGACTTCATTTGGAAGGATACCGAGGGAAAAGGGGTTCCACTGGTTAGTTGGGACAAAATTACCCGGCCGCGTAGCATGGGAGGGCTTGGCATTCGACGAGCTCGTGATATGAATGTAGCTCTTCTTGGCAAGCCTCTATCGGATTTGATCTTGGGTTTGAATAAACCATGGGTGAGAATTCTTTCCAGTAAGTATGGTGCTGCACTCAGGAACTTGAATGCAAAACCTGGATCTTCAGTCATTTATCGTGCGCTTGTGAAGGTGGCGCCACTATTAAGGGACGGGTTCCAATTGAAACTTGGGGATGGTAGCAGTAGCATTTGGACTTCTCACTGGTTAAGAGGTGGTCCTATAGGACCGATGATCCCTTATGTGCATGTTTCGGATTCGGAGTTGCGAATAAGAGACGTTTTTCGAGGGGGAACATGGTGCTGGGAGGAGCTCTATACGATGGTGCTGGAGGCCATTCGTCAAGAAGCTCAAGAATTTGGCCCGTTGGTGCTTCATCCATTGGGGCGGGATAAGATCAACTGGGTTTTAACTCAGTCCGGTGCCTATTCAGTCCGTACGGGGTATGCGTTTCTTATGAATCAACGTGGTATTTGGAGCGATGGGGCGATATCTTGGGTTTGGAAGATTCGGGGGCCGGAGAAGGTCCGTGTTTTTGCATGGCTTGCGGTGCACAAGTCTGTTCCAACGAATGAAGTGAGGTATGCTCGGGGTATTGCTACATCCTCAACATGCCCGATCTGTGGGGATGCTGTTGAAACTTTAATGCATCTTCTATTCTATTGCCCTTGGACTGAAGAGGTATGGCAGCGCTTGGGAGGGGTGCCTGTGTCGTCCAGAATTGACGAGTTCGATGATGCAGCTTCTTTTCTCAATCAGTTTGGCCGCTCGTGGTATAGTACTCAATGGGCCACTATTTGGAGCATTTGGATGGGGAGGAATGCGATGAGCTTTCGCGCTACAAACCCTGATCGTGAGGCTGTGGTGCGACGAGCTTGATTTATGGGGCTGGGATTTGATCGAGCCTGTGTCCGTGCTCCTCGTGTGCGGGAGATGCGGTTGGTTAATTGGAATTATACTAATTCTCATGGCGTGATTCTTCATGTGGATGGGAGCTCCTTGGGGAATCCTGGACGTGCAGGGTTCGGAGGAGTGATTCGAGATGGGGACGGATGATGGATGGAGGGGTTTTCGGGCTCAATAGGGACTGCCCCTAATCTTGATGCCGAGCTCCATGCAATATGGAATGGGCTCCAACGGATTCAGAGCTTGGGTATGGAGTTGGTGTGTTGCTATTCGGATTCTGAGGAGGCCCTTCGTCTTATCGGGCTTATTCCCCAAGAGGATCATAGCCCGAGTATGATTGTAGATGCTGAAGGAAAGGGCCTCATTAAACCTGTATAGGTATATGTGTGTATGTGTATGCATATACAAATAATCTATACATGCTTAACAGCTCCAGTGTGTCCTTTTGCAACTTCAACGTTATCTAGATTTCATAGTTTAGCAAATATGGCCAATTCTTTGACAGAGGAATATATTGCTGAGTTCCGCGAAGCCTTTTGCCTCAATGATATAGGCTTCTTAATCCGGTTTTCTACGTTCTTCATTTGGGTGTCTCTGTCGATTTTTTATTTTTTGAGTTGTTTCTTACTTGATAGTTTCTGATTCATGTGCAATTCGTCGGATCGGAGAAAGTGGACCGTTCGGCGCCTGCCTTCAAAGGATGGTGAAAGAGAATGAGAAGATGGCGAATTTCATTAGAGAGTTATTTGAGAAGAATGCACTGACGCACCGGGTGGAGGCATTGGAAAAGGCCTTTGCTTGCGAAATGCAGAGGAAGAGTATAATTTTGTTGTTCTTGGAAAGATAATTTTGCTTCTGTGCTTTATTTGTTGATACGAATATTTCTTTGGATGATGAATCAATGGAAATCTTGGTATTAACATATACTTATATTTGCCACTTCTGGTTTGGGTTGAGTTGGTTTCTTCAATGTTCCTTGGCTTATGTTTCTTTAAGAAATTGTTTACGGTATAAGTTTTTGATTAAAAAGATTGACATTTGGGGATTTGAATTTTTTGTTCTACATTCTATGAATTTCAGATCTTGCACTTAATTGTATGGAATCTCTTGATCCAGTCAGAATGTTGATGCTCGAATCTTGGCTCTTGGGCGGTGGTCAAGGCAGTTGGAAGAAGATGAGTGATGCATTATGCTATTAGAAGTTTAGATAAAGATTGATGAGGATAAACAACAAGGAAAGTCATTGGGATAGACAGGAAGTAGCGGGAGCTGGCCAATTTAAATTTGGCGTGAATGTGATAGTAACAAATTATTAGCAATCAGATATGGCTGGTCTGTTGTTGTTTTTCTTTTTTTCATTTTTTTTTACCTCTGTGTTTTGCGGTTTCGCTTTTGTATTTGGTTATGAATTGGAGTAATAACAATTTCTTTCCACAAAAAAAAAACGGAAAATTCAAGAAAAACCCACCAAAATTTTCAAAATTTAAGATAGGTACCCAATTGAATTTTTCTTTAAGATAGGTACCCAATTGAATTTTTCTTTAAGATAGGTACCCAATATTTTACTTTATTTAAGAATGGTACCTAATATAACCAAAAACCATTAAATGAGTTTATCACTTCTCTAAAAAGTGCCCAAAAAACACACCCCCTCTAAAAATTTGGTATCAGAGCATAAGTTGCGATTTTAGGGCTTATGGCTAATGACGGATTAAAAGATAATCAAAACGCGATTAAATTAAATGACAATATTAATTATGAAAAATTCTTAATAATTGACATTGAAAAGAAAAATTTATTCAAAAACCAAACTAAAGATTGTAAGATCTGTAAACAAAATAAAATAAAAATTAAAAGAGTAAAACTCAAGAAAAATAGAATCTTTAAAAATTATTGCAAACTAATCGTAAGGTTAGAAGCTTTAAGACAACACTTAAAAACTCATGAATAAAATATTAACAAATAAAAACATGGATATACAAAGAGGTCTTCAATCAATTGAAGCAAAACTGGATAAGTTAGAATTATTAGAAAAACAAAATAATACAAATCTTAAAGTTATATTAGAAAACCAAACGTACTTATCAACCCAATATGATAAATCATCTAGTGGAATGAAAAACTTATCTAAAACCGTAACAACACTTCAATATGAAAGTTCCAAACTAGTTAATGATGTCCCAAATCCAAGGAAAATCATTAACCATAGTGAAGAATTAAAACAACTACAAGATAAGGTTGAAAAACTTGATAAAGAAATAAAGGAAATTAAAAACATTGTTGAAAACAATATTGAGAATGTAAATGAAATGTGTAACAAAATTATAAAAATTATTAAGGGATAATGGAAACAGCCTTGAAAGAAGTTAAAGAAACAATAGAAAACTTTAAACAAGAAATCAATAATAAATTTAAAGAATTAAACAAAGAATTAGTAGAAGTAAAACTAAATGTTAACAATCTTCATAAGAAGATTGGTGAAATAACAGATCATAATAGAACAAATAATACAAATATTAGTCTAATTGATAAGAAAATAAAAGAGCTTGTAACAACTGAAATACTAAAGAAAAAAATTGATGATGTACATGTTCAAATGGAAAACATGAAAAAATATCAAGACCCTGCATTAAGAATAGCGATTGAAAGCATAGATGAAAAACTTGAAAGAATACAAGCTGTTAGAATGCCTGAAGATAATACAATAAAACAACTAGCTGAACAAATTGCAAAATTACCTGCAGAAGCTAGAAGGAAAACTGAAGCTTTTGAGGTGAAACCCCGGTCAGTGCCCCCCAACAGCCTTTACACTATAATTCCTATAGGGCTGTTAAAAAGCTTGCCTAATTTTTCCGACCGAA